>CM029278.1:25435807-25528307 GCA_016920895.1 Vaccinium myrtillus | reverse complement strand
AGGAGCACAAATAGATAAAATTAGAGATGCGATTCTTTTTATATCTACTTCCCAACCTAGGACCCAAGAATTTGAGGGGTTGTGTGTTAGTTTCAATGTGAAACCAAGGAAATGAAAACTGATGTGAAAACTCGTTGGAATTCGACATATCTTATGTTAAAATCTTGTGTGAAACATGTTGATGTTATTACTTCTTATGTCAATGCGTAGTATGGTGATTGTACTTTAACTCAAGCTGATTAAAACATTGCATTCGAGTATATGAAGTTTTTAAAGGTTTTTTATGCTGCTACTTGTGCTTGTTCTGGTTCTTATTATCCTACTTCTTGTCTTGTTCTCAATAACTTGTATAATATTAGTCTAAACTTTTTTCAATACAGATATAGAGCACATTTTGTAGATGCAATTTTAGATATGGAAACAAAATTCAAAATTTTTTTTGAGGACATGCCTAAAATATTTATTATAGCTGCAGTAATGGACCCAAGGATGAAGATAGAAGGTGTTGTCTTGCTCTTAGATGGGATTGCTAGTAATTTAGATATTACATTACCTTCTACTTCTACTTCTGATGTGACATTACTTGTGAGATCTATATATGCTTCATATGAGTCTAAATTTGCAAGCCATACTGTTAATGTTGCTCCTTCACCATCTTCTACAAGTAGCAATGACTCATCTTGGTCTTTGCTTTCAAGTAGAGGAAGAAGTGTAGTTTCACGTACCGAACTTTCTTTGTATTTAGATATGGATTGTCTTACAACTCTAGACAACCCAGAAAAATTGGATATCTTAGCTTGGTGGAAAAGAAATGAAAGAACATTTCTCATTCTTTCAATTATGGCACGTGATGTACTAACACCTCCTGTCTCTTCAGTTGCTTCTGAATCTGCTTTTAGTGCAGGTAATAGAGTGTTGGATGAGAGGCGAAGCCGGCTGGCTGCAGACATTTTGGATTGTTTGATATGCTTGAAAGATTGGGAGGATGCACGTCTTGGAATTAAGAAGTGCGAGGCTAAAGATGAGTTCAGAGATTATTTTGAGAACTCTGATATAGATAGTCCTTAGGGACTGTTTATATCTAACTTCTCAAAAGATTTTGAGGAAGCTAATACTGCTGCAACTTTATGTTGCATTCCAGGTGCTATCTTACTCTTGCTATGTAACCAAATGCCCAGAAAACTGTAACCAAGTGGTGTGTGTAAAGTTGTTGGTGTGCAAGTTTGCAATTTATGAAGGCCTTAATGGCAACATAAAGTTGCACTTGCACTTGCACTTGCATACTTGCATTGTGATATTATTTATGGGCTATGACGATAATAAGTTAAAACAAACTTAAGTGATTGTGTGCCAACTTATGAAGGTCTTAATGGCAACTTAATGTTGCATTCATGTGCATTTCTATATAGATCTGAGCCCAATTGTGTTGTGATATTGTGACATGTTCTATCGTTGTTGGTGTTCTCTCTATTGCAAGATATGGTTACAGTTTTCTGGGCATTTGGTTACTGGATTGTGGATTTGTGTGTGTGTGTGTGTGTGTGTGGTGAATGGTGATTTAGGGTTATCGATTGGGGTTGTGGTGACTGGTTTTTTAGGGCAATGATGAATTGAGCCCATTACTTATTTACTTGTGATTTTCTGGGTTGTGATGTTACTTTGTTTATTCGCTTATGATTCCTGGCAGGGCAACTAAGTTGCAGCCAGTTTATTCGCTTATGATTCCTTGATAATTGACTGAGCCCATGTATTCCCTTGTTCAAAGTACTGAGCCTGCCCAGATTGCACACACAAACTGCCCAGATTGCACTTTAGTATTGGGCAATGATGATTTTGTTGAGCCTAAGTTAATGTTTTCATTGCACTTGTGTATTAGTTTTTAATTAACCAAATTCAGTTTGGGGCAATGATGAATTGAGAAACCTGAGCCCTGTGAGATCTGTACAATCTGGGCAGTTTGTGTGTAATCTGGGCAGTTTGTGTGAATTCTGCAATCAGGCGGTTTGTGCAATCTGGCGCTTTGTGTGAATTCAGGGCGGTTTGTGCAATTCTGGGCAGTTTGTGTGAATAGTTTTGTGTGAATTCTGGGCAGTTTGTGTGCAATCTAGGCAGGTTTGTGTGCAATCTGGGCAGTTTTGTGCAATTTGGGCAGTTTGTGTGTGCAATCTGGGTAGTTATGTGTGAAATCTGGGCATTTGTGTGAAACTTGGGCAGTTTGTTATGCTAAATTGTGCATGTGTGTTGTTGCCATACGTGTGTGCACGCTAGGCTCATTTTGGCAAATTATGTTGCACTCTATTTATGGTGTTATGCATGTTTTATTGGCTATGATGATACACGTTGATTGTTGTTTTGGAATAAGTTATAGGCGGGACAACATTAGAAGGTCAATTTGGCAACTAGTGTTGAAACCCTATTTATGTTGTTATGCATGTTTTATTGGCTATGATGATACAAGTTGATTGTTGTTTTGGAATAAGTTATAGGCGGGACAACATTAGAATGTCAATTTGGCAACTAATGTTGCAACCCTAAAGAGTATCTGAGCCATTCTTTAATTGTTGCATATATTTTTTTTGGGCAATGATGATTTTGTTGAGACTAAGTTAATGTTTGTGTGAATTCTGGGCAGTTTTGTGCAATCTGTGCAGGTTTGTGTGCAATCTGGGCAGTTTTGTGAATTCTGGGCAGTTTTGTGTGAATTATGGGCGGTTTGTGTGAATTCTGGGCTGGTTTGTGCAATCTGGGGCGGTTTGTTTGTGCAATCTGGGCGCGGATTTGTGTGAATTCTAAGCAGTTTGTGTGAATTCTGGGCATTTGTGTGTCTGGCCAGTTTTGTGCAAAATGTGGACATGTTTGCGCAATCATGATCTGGGCAGTTTTGAATGCAATCTGGGCAGTTTTGTGCAATTTGGGCAGTTTGTGTGTGCAATCTAGGCAGTTTTGTGTGAAATCTGGGCATTTGTGTGAAACTTCGGCAATTTGTTATGCTAAATTGTGATTTGTGCATGTGTGCTGTTGCCATACGTGTGTGCACGCTAGGCTCATTTTGGCAAATTATGCTGCACCCTATTTATGTTGTTATGCATGTTTTATTGGCTATGATGATACACTTTGATTGTTGTTTTGGAATAAGTTATAGGCGGGACAACATTAGAATGTCAATTTGGCAACTAATGTTGCAACCCTACAGAGTATCTGAGCCATTCTTTAATTGTTGCATATATATATATATATATTTTTACTTTTTCAGTTGATTGTTGTTTTGGAATAAGTTATGGAATGACAGGTTCGAAGATTCAAAAAATCGCGGAAGGCCCGAAGATTCAAGAAACTAGTGTGCAAGGTTAATTTCAACATTTTTATACTTAATTGTAATTGTTGTTTTAGGTTTGTAGGTTGTACTTTTTTGGTACTTTTTTTTATTCGGAATAAAGTTGTAAGATTTAATGTTTGAGACTTGCATTTTTTGTTTGAATGAAAAAATGCAACCTAGTTTTGCATCTCTCTCTCTCTCTCTCTCTCTCTCGCGCACAAGAAATTAATTTTCATTACAATTCAGGCAATTAATTTTTGTTTTTCACAATTTTTTGGTACTTTTTAATTCAAATTTATTACAACTCATTTTCATTACAATTCGGGCAATTAACTCTCTCTCTCTCTCTCTCTCTCTCGCGCGCAAGAAATTAATTTTCATTACAATTCGGGCAATTAATTCAAATTTATTACAATTCATTTTCATTACAATTCGGGCAATTAATTCAAATTTATTACAATTCATTTTCATTACAATTCGGGCAATTAACTCTCTCTCTCTCTCTCGCGCGCAAGAAATTAATTTTCATTACAATTCGGGCAATTAATTCAAATTTATTACAATTCATTTTCATTACAATTCGGGCAATTAATTAAAAAGAGTAAGTTAATTAAAATTTATTTTGTTTTTTTTCCTTATTTACATAACAAACAAAATAAGGAATTAAGCGGGCCGATACGACACGATTAAGTAAATGGGCCGGCACGACACGATTAAGTAAACGGGCACGGCATGACACGACACGTCTCAAAAGATTAAGCAGGCCGACACGACACGATTAAGTAAGAGGTTCGGCACGGCCCGACACGATTTAAAAAAACGGCACGGCACGACACGATTAAGTAAATGGGCATGGCACGGCACGACACGAGTCAGACGATTAAGCGGGGCGGCACGGCACGACACGAGTCAGACAATTAAGCAGGGCGGCACGGCACGGCACGACACGAGTCAGACGATTAAGCGGGGCGGCACGGCACGACACGACACGATTAAGTAAGTGGGCCGGGACGGCACGGCACGATTAAGTAAATGGGTCGGCACGACACGACATGGTTACAAATCGGCACGGCACGACACGAATGAAGAAAAATGGCATGGCACGACACGATTTGGCACGACACGGCATGGCACGATTAAGTAAACAGGCATGGCACGGGCACGGGCACGGTTGGCACGGAAGAAAAGCGGCACGGCACGGCACGGCACGACGGGCCTATTTGACACCTCTACTTCTTTTACTTCAATATTAGCTATTTTATCATCCATACAAATCTAATCTATTTATGATTGCAAATTCTCATTTCACTCTGACCCCACCACCATCACCTAGGCAAGCCTCCAATCAACATAAAATAGCTTTAACCTACAATCACATTCCCAAGGCTCCAACCTACAACTTATTCACTCCTTTCATAGTAACCATTATTCACACAAACAACATTCTAAAATAAAGTCATCCAACAACAACGGGCATAAAAGTCGTGCAACGCACGTCGTCCCGTATCTGGTATATATATATATGGTGGACAAAGTTAATTGAAATTAATAAGAGTTTGACCATGAAGTCTCATGTTTGAATTCCACGGAGGCCAACTATCCGAACCTTAACTGGGGACGGAGGTCAGGTTAGCAAGATCTTTTGAATTTCGCAGAAAGTGTTTTCAGAATTGGAAAATAAAAAGAGAAGAGTATATTATGTCCTCACATGTTAGGTGAAATTAATAGGTCGACCTGCTTTCTCAAAATATTTTCATTTACAATGTGTACACTAATTATACACTACAATATGTAATAATGATCATAAAAGAATGAAAGATACTTTGATCAAATATGATTAGTAGCCACTAAACTGATTATGAAAATTATTATAAGAGAGTCCAAATAACCCACCAAACTAAATTTCACGAGAGTAAAATTAAGTCTTTTTCAGCTGCACCACCCTATGACATAAAATTAAGTCTACTTCATGCCCCCAAAACACAAACAAAAGCTTTATTGAGAATGACTAGAAATAATCTTATGAGCGACCTACATATGTACTACTGCATGTAATGAAGAACCTAAAATAAATGCATGTATGTACTACTAGTACTCCATGTTTTGGCAGCTTTGGGTTAGTTCAAATGTAGCTTTTCCATTATTCCTTTTACCTCTCAATCATTTACTATCTCTTATTTATTTATGACTCCGTAGATGGACAGTAAAAACTACTTGTGATGCACTTCAATGCTAGGCTACATCAGTAATGACTAATGAGTGATAAGATTCATATCATATCTTTTCAAAAAATTTACTTAAAAATCTTTTTTCTGTTTGCATACGGTTCAACTCTCAGTGTCTAGGGGTGGGAATTTCCGACATGACACGAGAATCTGACACGAAATTAACAAGTCAATGTCGGATATTTCTGACAGAGAACACGAATTATGACATACACGACAAGATAACACAAAAAGCGTTGAACAGGTCTGGTTAGGGTTGGGAGAATTCTGACACCAACACGAGATGACAAGACACGACGCGGGGTGGGAATTTGTGAAAGGACACGGTAACACAACACGAAGTTAGCGGCTTAGAGTCGGCTATTTCTG
Source organism: Vaccinium myrtillus (assembly GCA_016920895.1). NCBI lineage: Eukaryota > Viridiplantae > Streptophyta > Magnoliopsida > Ericales > Ericaceae > Vaccinium > Vaccinium myrtillus. The sequence continues at coordinate 25,522,397 of CM029278.1, read as the reverse complement.
ACATGAAACACGAATATGACACGACATGACAATATGAAAAGCTAAACAAGTTGGATAGTGATCTCAAAGTCCAAATATTGACTCCAAGTTTTTTCTTTGGGAGTTCCATGCAATAGCAAGTGGTGGTTAGCTCATGCGGTAGAGTTCTTAGATGCTTCACACTGCATCCAGGGATCGAGTCTCATTTCCCCCTCCTCATATAATAGGTTAGGAATGACGAATAAAAAAAATTACATACACTAATGAATAACTGGTCCTCTGTTACATCCATTAGTAGCCGCCTAACAATTAATTTGCATCAATTTGATTACTACTAGTACTCCTACTTTTTACTTTGAGGCCAGTGATCAATACTATTTTTTAGTGGACAAATACTGTTGCTTTTTTCTTCTGCAAAACTGAATTCAAGTTTGATAATTAATTATTCAAACAATCATTTTAGGGGAGTGATTTTCACACTCCCCAAATTGTCATCCACACCCCCTTTTTTGTCTTCTAGTGAAATTTTTATGTGTAAAAATGTCACTAAAATACAAAAAGGGGGTGTGGATAACAATTTGGGGGTGTGAATATCAATTACCCATTTTTAATATAATTACAATTTTGAATAGTGCAGAAAGTGCATTCGGAATTGAAAAAAACATACTTTGGGTAATAATCTGGATTATGGTTTTTTGGTTTTTTTGTTTCGTCTTTATTCAATTTTTTTTTGCATTTGTTACTTTCGCGTCAAGATTTTGTGGTTTCTGGATGCCTCTCGGCGAGACAAATCTAACAAGTATAAATTTATGGTCAAACCAAATATTTTTTTGAATAAAGCCGAAATACTTGGATTTACTTGGATTATTGGCCAATAATCCAAGTATTTTGGCTTTATTCAAAATTTTTTGAGTTTTGACCATAATTTTATACTTGTTAGATTCGTCTTGTCGAGAGGAATCCAGAAACCACAAAAATCTTGACGCGAAAATAATAAATGCAAAAAAAATTTGAATAAAGACGAAACCAAAAAACCATAATCTGGATTATTACTCAAAGCACCCGAGTAGATGTCCTCATTTTATTTTTTTTCCGGTCCCTTGCTAGACCTAATTCAATAATGAATGTGATTGTAATATCTTGCTTCTTTTTTTATGGAGCGACGTTGAAGCCCCTCAAATATGAAATGATTTGGGTCATAGATTCGTTGATTTTGAACATGTTACTGTTTACATATAAAATTAACAAATCCAATAACTAATTGACACATAATCAAGGATGCCAAACATTGGCGAATATCTGTCAATGAAAATACACTGGATTATAGAAAGAGAATTGAGTAAATACGATGTCGTATTATTTCTCAAATTGAAAAGCAGTTATTGGCAGTTACAAGGAATTGTCAATACGAAAAACAAACGTCAAAGTCATGGTTTTAACCGCTAGATGCATGAAGTCCACGTGTAAACACATGATACAAAGCAATTAGCAGTTGTAACACGTGGATTGCATTTTGAAAAGCAGTTTATTTTCCTTGAATGGTAATCATTTGGATTAATTCAAGCAACGGTGCAGATTCAATGAGAAACTTTTGGAGGAAGATTAACAAGAGTTCGAAATCAGATGTGGGAGAGAGGAGAAAACTGCCAATTCAAATTATGGAGTTCGAAGCAAGCTAAGTTCAAATTCATTAGGCGGGAAATCCAACAGCGTCTATAAATAGAAGAGAATGAAGAGTAAAAAGCCCCGGACAAATCTTCAACAAACAGCTATCAAACAAATGATGCTTGGTTTGTTCATTGGCAAATAGTTTTAGGATTTCGAACCCAGTTCGAAGTAGTGTAGGAAGTAGATTAAGAAGTAGTTAGGATTAATTTCGGTTGTTCTTGTAACAATCATCTGTTTGAAGTTCTCAGTCCCCTGTATTTGAAGTTGAAGGCAATTTCGAAGTAAGTTTACCTTTGATTTGTTAATCGAAGTCTCTTGTTTCTTATTTGTTCTTTAATTTCCTAAGTAGATTGGTTTGCATTTCTTCACTTTGAAAGAAAAATCCTCTTAAGTGAGGTATTTGAACCATTAAAACACAATCGCCTGATTATATTTGGTTTTTTCCAAAGTTAATCTGAGGGAGGAGATTAAAAATCTCTCTGGCACGCTCGCACTCAATTATTTTATTGCAAAGAAGTAAAAGAACCATCATTGCTACAAATTAGGTTGGTACTACATCTACTCAAACCTATGGCCCTGAGCTTGATTTCAGTTGGGAGATTATCTGATTGAGCTAAATTAGGTTGGTACTACATCTACTCAAACCTAATCAAGAAATGGATGGCAATAATTGGTACAAATGGAAGTTTCCTTGGAAGTCTTCTACTCAAGCACCGGGGAACCAAAGGCAGTTCATTCTGGTTTGCCAATACGTTGAGAAGAGTGAAAGGTTGCATTTCCTTGGCTTTGACAATGGATGGTTATCTATTTTTGTTTTTTCTTGTACCTGATTTTGGTTTCATAACCGAATTTGATCATTAGTTTTGAACTTCTATGTAGAAGGAAGTGCATTTGATTAAATTTTGGAGCGTAAGATTTGCTACTGGGCTTGGATTCTGTAGATCTATTTATTTTTGGTTTCCTATTATTTGGTTGTGATTATTATCCACCAATTGCCCTTTCATCATGGTTCTTTTTATACGACAATGCCTTAAACTATAAAGGAGGAAGACCTGGTTGTTGTGCCCCCTTTGTTTGTTATTGTTTTTGAGAGAGAAGACCAATAGGTCATTTCGTGGAGTGGAGGATGTAGTGTATGTTGTAGGGAGTTCCTTTCCTTCTACTCCTTATTGTTGGGAGACGAGGATATTTGCACCTACCTTGTATCACTTTGTTGTTTTTGCGAATTCCTTGCATACGTGTTGCTTTTGTTTGATTTTGAGGTTTTGTTTTTCCTTGTTGGACACAGTTGCATTCTGTTGATGCTCTTCAACATATTTATGTGCGAAAACCAAATTGACTTGAAACATATGGACGAGGTTGCTCATCCACCAGCCAATTTCACACTGTTAGATAAAGGCAATGGTCACTCAAAAAGTCAATCTTCTTGATAAGTAGATATACCTATTCAAGGTGCCTTGAATCTAATAGCTCTAGGGAATTGGGTTCACAGTTCTCTTTGAGTCTTTCCAGAACCTCACCAACAGCTTACATGAGCCATCATCATATGCTTTTGCATTGAGTCCAATAGCTATGTGGTCCGATATTGCCAAAGAGGTAGGCAATCTTACTGTAGTTCCAGGTTTCTTTATCTGCTGGTGATGGATTTTCCCCTACCATAGTTCCAGGTCTCTTTATCTGCTCGTGATGGATTTTTTCCCTCTACTTCTTTCCTCTTGTTTTCTGTTCTTTACTTGTGTTCTTTGTATTATTGCAAACCATTGTGTTCCTTTATATGGTGGAGATGGATTATAGATTTGATTTTGGAAAGTTGAGGTGAATGGGGTTCAGAAGTTTTCTGTTGTGTTTCTCTTTGTGTTGCACCCCCTAATGTTGTTGAATCAGATGCTTGAAATTTGTTATTGAAATATTCCTTCAAAGATTTGTTTCGATCATTTTGTTGCGATGATATAACGGAGTTCCTCAAATTTTAGAAATACGAAGCAGCTTAGAATCCGAGTAAAAATAATGACAAGCTCAGTACACTGCTCTCACAATTTTACAATGCCAGGTTAAGCTTTTTATGGACTTGCCTTTTGATCTTTCGAAATGAAATTGCAGGTGGTTAGTCCAAATCCGTCTCTTCTCCATCTCTCTTTGGTGGGCTATTGCCGTTTTCATCTTATATACTGCATGTATGTGTGCATGCATGTATATATTTATGGGCACAGTCGCACACACTCACACACACATAAACACCCTTATATAGCTCCGCTAACACTGGCGTAAGAGCAAGATTTCCTATTATTCCAAAACGGCATTGCTAAAGTTATGCTTCGGTTGGTTTCGATGCCAAAAATTACAGGGTTTGCTCTGCCTTGGCAATGCCATTTAGCATAACCATCATTTTAAGAATTTAGGATTTGATATTTAGTCCCACATACTTGGTATTTAGGCCTAAAGAATTGGGTTGAGTTGAGTTGTTAAGTCCCTCAATTGAGTAAATGATATGGACTTGAAAAAACCTCTAGAGACTCAATCAGGCACAAAGGATTGGTATTTAGGCCCAAAAGATTGGGCTGATTTGAGTTTTTAAGTCCCCTAATTGACCAATTGATTTGGACTTCAAAAAACCTCTTGAAACCCCCGATGAGGCGAGGCATCACCTGCATAAGAGCACAACTGTAGAGGACTTGGGAGAGTTTGAACGACTGATTGAGTTGGCCTTTAGACTGTATCAACCTAGCTTGTGTGTTTCGAGAAGCGATATAGGGCAAGCCCCTGGTACCCTTGCTGACTAGCGGAGAAATGTTAGAGAGGTGTCCTATAAGCCTCCCATGCTGTCTACATAGTGTTGATGCCACTCCATTTACTAGGGATTGTTTTTTGGTTTAGAATTCTGATAGCGACTATTTATTTATTTATTCTCTATCCTTTTATGAGTTGTTATCTATATATAGTAGTAACATATTATTATGCTAGAAGTTGTCTCTACAGTTTATCACATATAAAAGGTTTTGAAAGAGTTGCATACGTTTTTCCTCTTTTGGTAAGCAATTCCTTTGGGAACCCAGCCTTTTGGATTTCTACCGATAATGGTTGTTTTCTCTTTAAAATGTTTTAATATCAACAACCAGATTGGTTCCCGTAATTTGATAGTTTTACGCAATCATGCTAATTATTTTCCCAGCTGAATGTTAAATTTGTTCTTTTTATGCATATGGTTCAGTAAATGCGAAGATGTTTATCGAGTCATCGAAGCTTTTGCAACAAGGGGAGAATGGATGAGCTCAGAAGCATAACGCTACACTCAGAGTCTGGTACTGAAATTTGAAGCAATAAAGCCGTACGAATTGATATGATGATTTTACACATTATGGATTCATAGTCATTCTGGTGTGTACTCTCCATTTCTGTGTGTTTGGGATGAGTTAACTTGAGATTCTTGAGAATGAAAATTGAATTCCCCTATAAATTCATGCCAAAAGCCACCTTGGTTTGTTTGTGGAAACTTGTTTATTCACACTAACTTTTTAGATAACAAAGCTTAACAAATCAAGGAGTAGCTTGTTCAAACTTGGTTTGACACTTTAATCAGCTCCTTAATAAGATTGGTTCCTTTATGTAAGAAACAGATCTTCAATGAGTTTTTAATGATCGAACATGAGCTCGAACTAGAGTAGCTTAGTTTGTTTAGCAACACTACTTTTTTTTCGGTTCTCCTAAATCATTGTGGTTGCAAGAAAGTGGTGGTGGAATGTGAAGTGTGAAATCTTATCTCACTTTCAGGATTCTCATATCCATTGATATTTTTGACTTGCGTAGATAAGTAATTTCTTTTTTTAGGAGTTAATGTCGTTAGATTAGTGAAGCTGCCATGGCACTACCACCTCCCATTTCAGCTAACATGATGACAGAAAAAGCTCTACACAAATGATATCGAAGGAGAAAGCCCAAACATCTGACAGATACTCTGAATTATTATAGGCACTTATCATTCAATCGTCTACCTCCGTCCGCTCCAGCCCCTTTCCTCTAACATCATACTTGTTGGTGCTATGTGAATTCCACAATTCCCCTTCTCTTCTTTCTCTGTTTCCACCCACTCTTGATAGAATCATCGGGCCTCCTTGGACACTTTTTTTTTTGCTTCAATTGCTCCATTCTGTTCCATAGCATCATACAGTGTTGCTACACATTCTGTTTCTGCGTAGTTATGGTAGAAATGTTTAGTAGATGATGGTGAGGAAGAGGAGGCACCAAAGCCCAAACCGAAGAATCCACTTGATCGACTGCCCCATTAGAAATGTTTGATCATTTTTGGTGGGTTCATCTTTAAGTTCCATTGTTTACATTTAGTTCCTTTTGTGTTGTCGTTTGAAGGCTGAGGAAGCTGCTATTTTTCAGTTGAAGAGATCTCTTGGTGTTCTGAACACATCTGGCTTCAAACACTTATTTGGTTGGTCATGCTGTGACCCTTGCTGACATTATCGTGACATGCAACTTGTTTCCGAGATTCATGGGGTCATGACTCATGACTCATGACTAAGAGCTTTACTGCTGAGTTCCCACATGTTAGAGATACTTTTGGACCAATCGAATTTCCACAAGATATTAGGTGAGGGCAAAGCAGGCTGAAAAGGTTTTTCCCTGTTGCTTCGAAGAAGCCTTCTGAGCCTAAAGAAGCCGCTAAACCAAAGCCCAAGGAGGAGCCAAAGAAAGAAGCCAAGAAGGAACAAGCTAAGCCTAAAGTAGATGATGTTGAGGAAGAGGAGGCACCAAAGCCCAAACAGAAGAATCCACTTGATCTACTGCCCCCGAGAAAGATGATACTGGATGATTGGAAGAGGTTGTACTCAAATACAAAGACCAACTTCCGTGAAGTTGCAATCAAAGGTATTGCATTCACTTTAATGTTTCGTCTTCTTTTTCCAAGTCTCCTTGCTCGCCTCTTTTAGATCCGGTTACATAAATTGCAGTATACCTTTCTCATAATGCTCCTAAAAATAGCTCGTACTTGCACATCATCACCAATGAATGACCAAAACCATGATGCGGACCGTACAACTTCATAAGCTTTTAGGGATAATATTTTGGTTTCTGATGGTTTGCCTCCCATTTTCTGATTTTGATTTCTCTTTCTTTGGGATATGTGGTGGTAATTTTTTCGGGATGAAATCCCTGTAGCCTGTATTTTTGTAGTATCTTCTTTACCAAACACCACTCACATTTTGTTGTCCTAATTTTTTTGTCCCAATTCAAAACTAGGGGGCATTAGCAAATGAAATTATATAAAGTTATCATATGTATGTTTAAGATGAGACTTTGAGTTGGCTGGCATGTGTGCTCCTCTATTTCCTTTGTTACGAGTTTTACTAGGTGTTTTCCCCTGGATGTGGCCTCGACATTTTGAAGGGAAAAAAAAGCGTCGACACACAGCATCCATCTAACGAAGTCTATCTTTTGCAGGTTTCTAGGACATGTATGATTCTGAGGGATACTCTCTTTGGTTCTACGATTACAAGTACAACGATGAGAATACCGTCTCATTTGTCACTCTGAACAAGGTCGGTGGATTCCTCCAAGGGATGGACCTGGCTCGCAAGTATGCCTTCGGTAAGATGTTGGTGATCGGCTTAGAGCCTCCCTTTTTTTTTTTTTTGGGTAAGAGCTTAGAGTCTCCCTTCAAGGTGACGGGCTATGGCTTTTCTGTGGCCAGGAAATCGATCCCTCAATTTGTGATGGACAAGTGCTTTGACGTGGAGCTCTACGAGTGCACTAAGGTTGACTTATCAGATGAAGCCCAGAAGGAGAGGGTCGATCAGATGATAGAGGATCAGGGGCCGTTCGAGGGAGAGGCTCTTTTGAATGCCGAGTGCTTCTAGTGATTAAGCCCTCATTTACGTTGACTTAGGGGGTGTTCCACTAACAAAAAACTATTTTTTTTCAAACACCGAGACATGTTATTCTCTTACAACACATCACATAAAAAAACCGTGAAAAACCAAATTTTTCAAAAAAACTGGGTTAGTGGAACACCCCTTAGTTTTCAATACCTTGTCTATGTTCGAGGTTATTTATGTTCTTCTATTTGATAACATTGTGTAACATTCCAATCTGTGATTTATTTCTCTCTTTTGAATTTGTTTTTGACATCTTTAGTTTTGGTTTTCATACTTACAGTATTGGAGGGCCTTGTAAGCCATTTCCGCCCCTTTTTCTCATTTAGTGACCGAGCGTGACCTTAAAAGTAATTCTAGAGTTAATTAAATAATCATCCTTTTATTGGACACCACATACGTTTTCATCTTACCCATTTTTTGGGGTTATGTTTCCATCCTCTTCCTATTTGATTTACCATTGTTACCCTTATTATGACATACATATCCATACACAATCGGTTCCTAATTTTTTGGGAGTGGTACTCCCTAAAAATAGGGATTATTTGAAAATTGGGAAAGATTAAAAAATGATTTAAAGCTCATTCTATTCCCCAAGAAAACCGAATGGATGATTCCCACATACAACCGAATGGATGAATTCCCCTAGATAATTCTATTCTCCGGAATTGAAGGAGCATTTTTCAAACAACGAGATGTCCTGGGATGAATTCCCATATACAACAAATTTGTGTAATGCCAAAAAATTAGGCGGTTTTTAAAATAGTGGGAATTCAAATACTTGGACTACTAGTTCACCAAGAACACTACTAGAAATGTACCATTGCAATTGGCAAGTTCATGAATTCTCTCTCCCCCTCTCCCTCTCTCTTAGAGTTAGTGACCCATTGATCTCTCCCTCGGCATCAAACAACAAAATCACAATTGGCTCTTGTTGATCAAAGCTCTAGTCCGATCATGCTTTGTGCTCGTTTCATTTTTCGGAGAAAAAATGGAGAAGGATCTGTTGGTGGTCGGGTTGATGTGGCGTTTTTGCATTTTCACCATCGCTTCTCTGGTCGTGGGGCGAGTGAATTTCGACAAGTCCATTATATTTTTACCATATTTTTTAGTATGATTTTATCATATTTTTAGCATGATTTTTTTACAAGTTCATGATATTTAAAATTTACCATGAGTTTCTTGTATTTGTTGTTGAAATTTATCATAATTCATGTATATTTTTACCATTTTTTTTTATGATTTACCATGTTTCTTGTATTTATTGTCAAAAATTATCATAATTTTTGTATTATATGTTTACCATGTTTTTAGCAAGGTAAAATTTACCATGCACCATGGTTCTTGATTTACCATGTTTTTTATTTATTGTCGAAATTTACCATAATTTTTTTACTATATTTTTATGTAGTTTTTAGCATGATTTTTCGACAAGTTCATGATGTTAGTCGAAACGCTCGGTGTTCATCTTTACCATGTTTCTTGTATTTATTGGCAAAATTTATCATAATTTATGTATCATAATTTTGCCAATATTTTAACATGATTTCCGACAAGTTCTTGTGTTCGTTGCTACTTTGATTGGTTTGCTATTAATTTATCCTATTTGTGATGAGTTTATTGTATTTATGATCTATGATATTTTTTATTTCAAATTTTGTTTTAAGATTTTAGAGGGGAGATAAAATTGGAGAGATAGGAGAGAAGGAGATTGAGATAAACTAGAGCAGATTAGAAAGGGGGAGAGAGAGAGAGAGAGAGGGGAGCAGATTAGCAATGAAAAAAAAATAAAAAATTATGCGCGCAATTACTTCATTTTTTTATCCGAAAGATATTGCAAAGCCAACTCAGCAAGCCAACAATGTAAAATACTTTTGTATACATTTTTTCAGATTTTTTCGCACCGAATTAAAGATCTCTATTAGTAGTTTAATTTGGTGAAAAAGAAAATAAATTTTTTTGCGCGAAAGTACATTATTTTTTTATCCGAAAGATATTGCAAAGTTGCTCAACAAGCCAACAATGTAAAATACGGCCCAGATCTATCCCCCTCTCTCTCTCTCTCTCTCTCTCTCTCTCCCCCCTCTTTTTCTCTCTCTTAATCGAGGCCGTCCAAAAAGTGTTTTGGACGGCTGAGATATGCGCTCGGGCACCACGTAGGATGGTGCCTGCTCGGCACTGAAAAACTCCTCGTTAACAAAGGAGGAAAAGGAGAAGAGTAAATTTATTTTGGAGTGCCTGAAGTAAATTATAGAACTTGCAAAAGGGTAGTTTTGGAAAACCACGGTAGCTTGGAGCCCCTCCATCAATTTTTGGAGTGCGATTATCAATTCCCAAAGAAAAATGCCAAACTCTCTTTCTTCAACTTCTCGTCGGCAGCATAATCATCCTATGAAACATTATTCGAACAAAAATATCAACGACCTCGGTGGCTCCTTCGCCCTGGCGGAATTCTGACCATTCGATCTCCTCCACACCAGCACTAGGACGCATCCGATTAGCACCGCAACCACCGTCGTCAGCACCATCAGGAGCTCCCTATTCTCCAGTAGCTCCTCTAGCGGCGAATCTCCCAAGGCATCCGCGCTCTTCCCCTTCACTATCTCCGATTTGTTTGCGAGGAGAGAGAGAGAGAGAGTTTCAGATTATTTGAGAGAGGGAGTTTCAAATTATCTGGAGAGAGAGTGAAGAATTATGTGGCTGAGAGTAAGAGCACGTGTAGGACTGGACTCGTAATTGTGCCCAAATTGGAGGGTAAAATCGTCCAAAAAATGACCAAACAACAAATTGGAAAAGCCTCTCTTTTATTAGCCCTCCGGTCTTGGATATGCAATTACTCGTCTCGTATTAACAATGATTAAATTTGGATTTATTTCTTTTTCTCATCCGGTATTTACTGGAAGGTAATACGTTCAAAATCAACGAATCTATGACCCAAATCATTTAATATTTGAGGGACTTCAACGTCGCTCCATAAAGAAAGAAGCAAGATATTACAATCACATTCATTTTTTTCACTGTGATCTTTTGTGTGCCCGAGTCTTACATATATATATAGGTATCGTGAAATTGTGATGAGGTGTGATAATATGGTATGAGTTCGGGACACGTACGTAGTCTCTGAATAGAAAAATAGCTATAGGAATCCACATGTTACCTAAGTAATAACATCTCTCAGGTTTTTACCCCAAAAATAAAATTCTCTCATGTCTTGTATTAAGTGAATCGAGGATTTGTGGACTTCAGTATAAACAATTTCTTTGATCAGATAAATATGCATTAGTGATAAGTCTTTCTCCGAGAGCAAGCAACAAGTATCACTATTAGCAAATGTTATTGGGTCACTGGGGAGATATTTCCGATCGTTAATTTTAAAGTCTGCAATACAATACACACCCTTTAAAGGTGTGTACGATATGCACCCATTTTGTGGTTCATATTGCGTCGCCTCATAACAAATGACCTGAAGAACCGGTCATTTATAACATTTTTGTGAGTTTCATAACTTTTATACTAAGAATTTGTAACTTTTCAGCAATATGATTCGTAATATTTTCTTCCGTTATGTAATTTTTTGTGAGTTTCGTAACATTGAGACAAAAATTCGTAACTTTTCTCAAATAGTCAAATATGATTCGTAACTTTTTTCCGTCTCGTAATTTTTAGACAAAAATTCGTAATTTTGCAAAAATATGATTCTTAACATTTTCGTTCGTCCGGTAACTTTTATAGTAAAAAATCGTAACTTTCAACCCTATATAACCGATTGGGTAATCGATTAAAGTGGTCTTCAAAATTGAGTTATCAAAAACGGTTGGAAACAATCGAATATGTATCAATTAAAAAAAATACGTACCTTTGCTTTTGATGGTATATGGCCTTAGTAATTGTTGATGCAAGTGTGTTTTGAAAAAGTAAATGTGTTTTTTTTTATAAAAAAAAAATTTACTTTCAATTTTCACAAAAACAAGAAGAAGATATTTTTAATCTAAATAAATTTCAGATACTAATTTCGGCCTGTCTTCGCTTAAAACTTGAAAACACTTTTACTATAGCTATGACGCAACTTATTTGAAAATTTGAACTCTTTAAATTTTTTCAAACTATAGCTATGGCTAATTTAAACCGTTTTAAAAAATAGTTAAAAAGTTTTTCGAAAAAATTATACCGTTTTCCATTTAAAAGCAAAAAGATATAAAAGATAATTTTTTTAAAAAAGGATCATTTTTGAAAGTTTTTTGAAGGAAAAAAAAATACTAGTTTTGAAAATGTTTTTTTAAACAGTTTCTTTTTCAAATTTTTTTTCTTCAGATTTTTGAAAAAAAAATATTTTTCAAAACTTTAATTTTTTAAATAACGGTTTACCAAAATTTGTATTACGTAGACACATCAATTGATTTCTGACCGACTTAAAAAGAGAAAGCTGTGGTTTCTAATCTATTTCTACATGTTTTATAATGGGAAATATTTGAGAACGAATATTGACTTCACAATGTGAACATGCCAAGATTCACATTTGATTCTCCAAGAAAAAGAAATGGAAGTTAGTCCAAAAAGACTTATTAGTGGAAGAGTTTGAGTTACATTTTGATGTTATATGGCCTTAGTAATTGTTGATGCAAGTGTTTTTCGAAAAAGTACATGTGTTTTTTTTAAAAAAAAAATATTTTAGTTTCAATTTTCACAAAAACAAGAAGAAGATATTTTTAATCTAAATTAATTTCAGATTCTAATTTTGGCATGTCTTCCCTTAAAATTTGAAAACACTTTTACTATAGTTATGACGCAACTTACTTGAAAATTTAAACTCTTTAATTTTTTTCAAACTATAGCTATGGCTAATTCAAACCGTTTTAAAAAAAAATAGTTAAAAGAGTTTTTCAAAAAAATTATATCGTCTTCCATTTAACAGAAAAAACATATAAAAGAGAAATTATTTCAAAAAATATAATTTTTGAATTTTTTTTAAAGGAAAAAAATACTAATTTTGAAAATGTTTTTTTAAACAGTTTCTTTTTCAAAAAAATTCTTTATTTCAGATTTTTGAAAAAAATTATTTTCAAAACTTTAATTTTTTAAATAACAGTTTACCAAAATTTGTTTTACGTAGACACATCAATTGATTTCTGGCCGACTTAAAAAGAGAAAGTAGTGGTTGCTAATCTCTTTTTACATGTTTCTTCATAATGGGAAATAGGTGAGAACGAATGTTGACTTCACAATGTGAATATGCCAAGATTCATATTTGATTCTCCAAGAAAAAGAAATGGAAGTTAGTCCAAAAAGACTTATTCGTGGAAGAGTTTGAAATACATCCTCGGACGTTTTGCTTAAAATACTTTGTACGTAGCCATTATCAATGAAGCTTTTGGTAATGAAGAGGGAAGAAGAAAGTAATTTGAAATGGAAAAAAGTGAAAGTTGTTCTCTTATTCCAACTCAGAAAAGAATTACACAAATGAATGAATGAGTGCAAGGTCTGCTAAACTCTCTCTTACAAGTATTTTCCTATTACACAAATGAACAAGTGTTACAAAAAATAACAGAAAATACAAAGGCCACTAGGGAAGTGCCAGCTCAGCACTAGCTAACAACTTCCCATTTCAGTTGCTCATTTATAACACTTTTGTTCGTGTTTTTGGGCATGGAATAGAAGTGCAATTAATACATCTATATATCATAGGATGGCACGCAGCTGAAAAAGACTTACTCTCCTCGTTAAATTTAGTTTGGTGGGTTATTTTGGACTCTCTCATAAGTATTTTCCTAATCAGTTTAGTGGTTACTTAATCATATTTGACCAAAATTCTCTTTCATTCTCTTATGATCTTTATTACGTACTGTAGTATATAATTTGTAGTATATAATTAGTGTATACATTTTAAATGAAATTTTTTTGGATGGTTGGCCTTCTTGTAGTTTGAACATGCGACCTCATGGTTAAGCTAGCGCTTGTTAATTTCTCATGCCCACTTTGTCAAACCCTTGGGATTAGTTTAACCAGTACCACGTACATACCCAAAAATACATCAAGAATTTTAAACTCTGGGCACTTAGACTTTCTACTCAAAGAAGTTCACCTTTGTTTGGACAAACAATTTGTGTTGATTGATTGCCCGCCACGAAACTCGTACAACGATTGCATGGGCCCAGATATCTACTTCGTTTGAAGATTCAAGCACCTCACTATCTATCTATCTATCTATCTATCTATATATCTATATATTTGGTACGTACGCGTGTGTCTTAGAAGCAGCAGGTTCGGGATTGATCCAGATTTTTGTAGGTCATTTTGTCTACAAATCTCTCTCTATTTTTGACCCCAAGACAAAATGACCTACAAAAATCTGAACCCATCCCAAACCTACTGCTTCTAAGGCACACGCGTACGTACCAAATTTATAGATAGGTAGATAGATAGTGAGGTGATTGAATCTTCAAACGAAGTAGATATCTGGGCCGATGCAATCGTTGTACGAGTTTCGTGACGGGCAATCAATCAGCACAAATTGTTTGTCCAAACAAAGGCGAACTTCTTTGAGTATTTCCCCGCATCCACCACTCGCAGGGTCCTGATACCAACGACATGTCAAAACCGGCACCTTTGTGGTGTTCGCGAGCTATTGATTGTTGCCAAAGGAACCGAGTTCACGTAGCTTCTCGGGACTGAAGCTACGTGAACTCGGTTCCTTTGGCAACAATCAATAGCAAACACCACAAAGGTGCCGGTTTTGACATGCTGTTGGTATCAGGACCCTGCGAGTGGTGGATGGGGGGAAATACTCAAAGAGGTTCGCCTTTGTTTGGACAAACAATTTGTGCTGATTGATTGCCCGTCACGAAACTCGTACAACGATTGCATCGGCCCATATATCTACTTTGTTTGAAGATTCAATCACCTCACTTCAATTTTGAGAAACCAAGTACTTTTAGTTTCACCTAATACATGAGGACATTATACACGACCAAAAACCACAACTCATTCCATAACCCCTCGGCTACACGTGGGATTCACCACACCATAATTGTGTGCAGGTCCCACATACAGGGCCTGCTTCGGGCCATAGAGAGCAAATCAGACGCACGAAAAGATTTTTTATGATGAATTATTTATTTATTTATTTTCCCTTTAGCAGTGGTTGCGGAGGCAAATTACAAACCAATATATTTGTATCCAATTGAATTCGTGATATCAATGTCGAATTTGATCCTGCTTGTTTTGATTTTTTTTCTCTATTGACTAGGAACCTTAGCTGGTTAACAACTAAATGGGATTCGATGTTTCTCTATAGACTCGGACCCCACATCTCTCCGTTACGGAAAGAGGTACAAAACTATAAGTCACATCAGAATATATATCGTGTTCAGAACGCATAAAGTTGTTCTCTCTTCATTTTCTTAGCAAAAATAACTAGTAAAAGATCACGATGGGTATAATTAATTCCCGTCACGAATGGTTCGACTCCGTCACATCACGATGGTTACCATTAAATGTCCTTTGCTTTTGAAGTAACACTATTCAAACTAAAAAACCTTAACACAAGGCATGCAAGAACATGTGCCCCAAAATTTTTGGCGTTAATTATTTTCTTCCACCATCTTTGCAATTACTGGTGTCTTATATGATGGATGAACACAAACATTTGTCACTTTCACTCAAAAGAAAAAAAAAAAAAAGGAAAAGAAAGAAGCTTATTATTGAATTAGGTCTAGCAAGGGATCGGGAAAAAAAAAAAAAGAACACGGACTTCAATATCAAGAAACCAAGTACTTTTAGTTGTGTGTAGATCCCACATACAGGGCCTGCCTCTGAGTGAGCCTTGCAAACCCTTGGGCTTAAGGGCTTGGGCAACCCCCGGGCTAGGGCAACCAAAAAAATAAAATTTTGTTCTCTACTACGCTGTAGTATTTAATTTTAATTACGGGCATAATGAAAAACACCATCTTCAAACTGTCACTTGCAGCTGTGGTGTATAATATTTGGCGTGAGAGAAATGGAAGGATTTTCAAGGGGCAGAATCTTGGTCATGATGACCTTATTTCAATGATTACATCAGATTTGCGAACCTGCTTTATCTCTTGGAGAAGGGTTAAAAAATATGATGAGAATCGTCTGCTTTGCTATGCTTGGAGAATTCCGGTTTCTGTTTTTGATTTGTAAAGTCATAGATGGCCTATTACATATGTTTTTTCTCTGCTAGCTAGCTGTGTATGGACTGTAAGGGTTTCCCTTTGGTCTTGTTTGCCTAGTTTGTTTCTTAATGAAAATTAACTTATGCAAAAAAAAAAAAAAAGATATCCCTAACTAGTAGGTAACCAATTTATCAGGTTAACGGGAAAAAAAAAACAAATATACCCTAATAAATATTTGTCTAAGTTAAAAAACAATCCACTACTCACGTCCCTAAACAATAGCTACGTAGTTAAGATAATTAAATAAAGTATAAACTAATCACATTTATATAAACTGAATCTCTCAAAACTACCTTAAATGAAATATAGTAAAATTACACTTACACTCTCAAAACTATAACAATGCTAATAATACCTGCTAAATTAATTATATAGGACCCAACCGTAACGCCGAATTATAAATAACAACATAAATAATAATAAGAATAAAAAGAAATGCTCGAGCGTTACAGGGGCGTGTGAATTGAATTGTGTTGATGTGAGACGTGATTTGTGAACTGAGAGAGTGTGAATTGTAAATAGAGGCGTGTGAATTGTGTAGAAAGGTCAGTTCAAAAAAAAAAAATTGTGTAGAAAGGGAGTGTAAAGTTTGAATTAGGTGTGTGTGAATCATACAAACGATGTATATGAATTGTCGGGTGAATTGTAAATTGAGGAAGAATTGGGGGAGTGGATTGTGACTTGAGAGACATGTGAATTATGTAGATGAGCACCTCATCGTGAGGTGTGAGAATTGAAACTTATAGGTTGGTTTGGTGGTCAAAATTTATGACTTAGGGTTTTGCTCCCCTCCTAAAATATTAGGTTCGAAACTTTTCAAATGTTTTAAACTCCTTAGGGCCACATAAATAATAATAAGAATAAAAAGAAATGCTCGGGCGTTACAGGGGCGTGTGAATTGAATTGTGTTGATGGGAGACGTGATTTGTGAACTGAGAGAGTGTGAATTGTAAATAGGGGCATGTGAATTGTTTAGAAAGGTCAGTTCAACAAAAAAAAAAATTGTGTAGAAAGGGAGTGTAAAGTTACTCACTACAGGGTCCCCGGTTCCAACTACAAGACTCCGGAATAAATTAGAGGGATTGTTTCCCTTTCATAGAAATAAGTGTGAAATGTAAATAACTTTGTTGAATACATGTATGAAATAATTGTGAAATGTAAATAACTTTGTTGAATACATGTATGAAATAATTGTGAAATGTAAATAACTTTGTTGAAGAAGTAATTATAAATCACACTCACATTTCCTTGAAAAGAAATATCCAAATTAAATATGTAGCTGCATTTCCCATAGTCTTAGCCACCAACTTTACTCCATCCCTCTACAAAGAGAATAGACGAGAATGCTTTAATAGGATTCCAGGAATTGGACGCCCTTGGATCTCATTACTTATTCTACCCCATATAATATAAATCAAAATAAGGAACTCACCATTTCTCCGTGCCAATTCTACTGTTATGTATGCTGGGATGCATTTAGAAGTCGAATCTTACATGTCATTGGCGTGTCCAAACTACCCAAAACCTAACAAAATCACCTCATCATGTCACTGACATGACCAAACTACCCAAACCCTAACAAAATCACCTCATCCACCGAGAGCAATTTTGAGTCGAATCTTACATGTCACTGGCGTGTCCAAACTACCCAAAACCTAACAAAATCACCTCATCATGTCACTGGCGTGTCCAAACTACCCAAAACCTAACAAATTCTGTATCTGCAGATTTATCGATTTGTCCACTAAAAAATAGTAATCAAATAGATGCAAATTAATTGCTAGGCGGCTACTAATGGATGTAACAGAGGACCAGTTATTCATTAGTGCATGGAATTCCCAAAGAAAAAACTTGGAGTCAATGTTTGGAACTTGAGATCACTGTCCCAGTGTGGGAAAATGCCGATAAAAAAAATGCAAAAAATTAACAAATGCAAAAAATTGTTGATCAAAAAAAAAAAAAAAAAATGCGATTTTTTTTTGAATGAAGGCAAAACTCAAAAAGGCCAAGAAGTTAAAAGAAAAGCTATGTGGAACAAGAAGCTAATTTGTAACTAACCAAGAAGCCAAAACATGCAGTAGCTGGTAATGAGTTTGGTTTCTTTATTGAGCAATGTCACAAACACAATTTTTAAACATAGTTCCGCATATAACTGTGCCTGGAAATGTAGGGTGACCATGGGCCCACAAATATCCAATGGCTTGAATACTGTTGTTTTCCGCTAGTTTTTGGCATAAATAATCCGTTCGAATTTATTTTTGTCCATATTCAAATTTTCACCGGAGTTGGTTGCTAGTTTTGAGTCTTTTTAGGCCATTATTGGTTTGTCTTAACGAGATGAATCTGAAAGACAAAAAATTTGGTCAAAATTGTAAATTGTTTTACTAAAAACAAAAATATACTTCATATTCAAATGAAATGACCATAATATAAGGCATGCAAGAACACCTCAAATCTTTTCTTTGATCAGCAACACCTATCTTTCAAAGCCAAGTGAATGGCCGAAATATTTTAAAGAAACTAGTTTACTTTAATTAACTTTGACCACCATATATGCAATTACCAGTCTCGTTTTAACAATGATTAAATTTGGGTTTGTCCCTTTTCATCTGGTATTTAATGGAAGGTAACATGTTCAAAATTAATCAACGAATCTATGACCCAAATCATTTCATATTTGAGGGGCTTCAACGTCGCTCCATAAAGAAAGAAGCAAGATATTACAATCACATTCATTATTGAATTAGGTCTAGCAAGGGATCGGAAAAAAACAAAAAAACAAAGAGATAGCATTTTCAGGCTAGAATAGTCGAGAAACCAAATACTTTTAGTTTCACCTAATAAATGAGGACATCTACTCTGTTTTTTTTTTTTTTTTTCCCAATTCCGAATGCACTTTCTGCACTATTCAAAACATGTAATTATAATAAAAATGATTCTTTGAATAATTAATTATAAAACTTGAATTCAGTTTTGCAGAAGATAAAAGCAACAATATTTGGTTTGTTAATTTCGTGTCAGATTCTCGTGTCATGTCAGAAATTCCCGCCCCTAGACACAGAGAGTTGAACCGTTTGCAAACAGAAAAAAGATTTTTAAGTAAGAATTTTTTGAAAAGATATGATATGAATCTTATCACTCATTAGTCATTACTGATGTAGCCTAGCATTAAAGTGCATCACAAGTAGTTTTTACTGTCCATCTACGGAGTCATAAATAAATAAGAGATAGTAAATGATTGAGAGGTAAAATGAATAATGATTGTTTCTAGTCATTTTTAATGAAGCTTTATGTCATTGGGTGGTACGCAGCTGAAAAAGACTTAATTTTACTCTCCTCGTGAAATTTAGTTTGGTGGGTTATTTGGACTCTCTTATAATAATTTTCCTAATCAGTTTAGTGGCTACTAATCATATTTGATCAAAGTATCTTTCATTCTTTTATGGTCATTATTACATACTGTAGTGTATAATTAGTGTACACATTGTAAATGAAAATATTTTGAGAAAGCAGGTCGACCTTTTAATTTCACCTAACATGTGAGGACTAGATATACTCCTCTTTTTATTTTCCAATTCTAAAAGCACTTTCTGCGAAATTCAAAAGATCTTGCTAACCCGACCTCCGTCCCCAGTTAAGGTTTGGATAGTTGGCCTCCGTGGAATTCAAACATGAGACCTCATGGTTAAGCACTGATTAATTTCAATTAACTTTGTCTACTATATATATATATATAAAATATAATCTTCTAATCCGGACCCCCGGATTGAAGGTTTTTTGATTTTTTTTTGTGTTTGCAAATTGTTTTAACAAAATCCGAGCCGTCCAATGTGTCCAGAAGGTGTTTTCCAAGGTCCATGCGGAAAATCTTCAAAAAAAAATACCGGGAAGGGCTTGATCCATGCATTTTTCCCAAAAATTGTATATTTACAATTTTTGCGAAAAATGCATGGATCAAGCCCTTCCCGGTATTTTTTTTTAAAGATTTCCCGCTTGGACCTTGGAAAACACCTTTTGAACACATTGGACGGTTCGGATCGTCAAAAAAAAGCTCGGATCATGGAGTCCCGGAGTCCCGGATCCCGGAGGAGAAGTGGATACTATATATATACGGAAAACTTCTAATCCGGACTCCCGGATTAGAGGTTTTTTGGTGTTTTTTTTGTTTTGCAAAATATTTTTGGAAAATCCGAGTCGTCCAATGTGTTCAAAAGGTGTTTTCAACGGTCCATGCGGGAAATGTTCAAAAAAAAATACCGGGAAGGGCTTAGGATCCAATGGCCCATAACTGTTTTCCGGCACTTTTTTTGTAAGGGAGCCCTCACAGGAAGCTTTATCATAGAGAGAGAGAGAGAGAGAGAGAGAGAGTTGTGGTGTGCGTGAAGAGAGGAAGGTGAGTCATTGCATATCCCCTTCTCTCTCGGATTTTAAACTTTATATATATATATATATATAGAGAGAGAGAGAGAGAGAGAGAGAGAGAGAGAGAGAGACTTGTGGTGTGCGTGAAGAGAGGAAGGTGAGTCATTGCATATCCCCTTCTCTCTCGGATTTTATCTCTCCCCATCTTTATCGGCATATATTGCCACATAATACTCTGTATATATATGTATACGCAACCGCACCCTTGAAAAACACCCGGATTTATCTCCCTCACATTAAAATTCACAATAAGCTAGACTTAAATTCATCATAAGACGCCAATTGTTAAGAATCACCTCATAAAAATCATAAGATGAAGTTGTTGTGTAGTCATGGCGGGAAGATATTGCGGAACGGTTGATAATTGGCGAGACTCGCGACATCAATTTTTCTGGTACTCTCTCTCTCTCTCTACGAGGATGTGTTTTAAATTATTCGACTTGCGGAACGGTTGATAATTGCATTTGTATCGGTCGATTAGCATTCTGTATTGGTCCGTTTTAAATTTGCGGACGTTATGTTCGATACTTGATTGTTATGGGTGAGATTTACACATTTGAAACTTATTTTTTAGTCCAAATGGTTCTTAAAAATTATTAAAACCAAAATATTAAACCAATATTGGATCCCTGTATACGTTACACCACGATCATAACGGTACAGTTAAGTATTCCGATACCGTTATTCAACCTTGGGGTTGCTACTGTGCAGCGTACACTTACTGTGCACATCCGGGCCGTCCGTTGGCTTGGATGGACGGCTCAGATTTCAGCTCGACACCTTTGCATCAAAACCGTTCGTTGTCTTGTATGCAAGATGAAATCAGGACCATCTATCCAAGTAACGGATGGCCCGAATGTGCACAACATGTGTTGTGCATTACACTGCACAACTGCATCCCCTCATCCCCTTAAAACCGTGACATGTTGTAGTTATGAATCCCAATTCCCATATATACTAGTAAATGCTAGGAAACTCTGAAAAGGGTCATGAAAATTACAAGTCTCGTAAATCTTGGAGAAAGAAAGTTTAAATAATGAAAGAGGAAAAAAAATGTCAATTTGTTAAATTACAATACGTATTCCGAGTGATTAAATTCTTTCTTCTTCTCTCTTTTTTTTTTCCCAAAAACAATTGTTAAAAGTTATAGAACCGATACCATCGACTCCGATTATTAGATTCTCCTGATAAGATGTACATTAATGCTACCGTTACCTTTATATGTCCCAATATTTACTAAGAAGTCTTTACGTACAAATTAAAATATACTACATTCAAATGAAATGACCATAATATAAGGCATGCAAGAACACCTCAAATCTTTTCTTTGATCGGCCACTCCTATCTTTCAAGCTAAGTGAATGGCCGAAATATATATTTAAAAAAAAAAAAAAAACTAGTTTACTTTAATTAACTTTGTCCACCATATATGCAATTACTTGTCTTGTATTAACAACGATTAAATTTGGGTTTGTTTCTTTTTCCCATATTGTGTGTAGATCCCACATACAGGGCCTACCTCTGAGTGAGCCTCGCAAACCCTTGGGCTTAAGGCCTTGGGCAACCCCCGGGCAAGGGCAACCAAAAAAAAAAAAAATGTTCTCTACAAATGGCCTTTTAAGTTGTACTAGAGGTCAAAATACACGCAACGTCGATTTTTGACAAAATATGTCCAAACAAAAGAAAAGTGGGATATTTTGTTAAAAATTGACGTGCACACATTAGTTCAGTTTTGCAGAAGATAAAAGAAACAGTAATTGTCCTCACAGTAGAGTATCAAGTAGAAAGAATACCAAAGGCAACCAAAGTAAAATTGGGAGCTTTTCTGAAGCTTTTCCTCCTAGCCCTTCTCCTAACTACTGCAACAACAACAGCCTCTGCCTCATTTGATTACTGGAAGCTCGCCCTGCAGTGGCCTCCAGCGCTGCAATTAGGGAATTCGGGTGCTTACGTTCCACCTCAGCTCAAATTCACCATACACGGGTTGTGGCATGACAACTTCACCACTTTTACGAGGTGCCCAGTTCCACAACAGCCTTTCAATATCAACCTATTCTCTTGGGCTGTAAGTAACACTTCACACAGCTCAACCTATCCTCAATTTTTTTTTTCTCTCTCTCTTTAATTTCTTGTTTTTCTAAGTTTTTACAGTAAGAATTTCCAAGAAAAAAAAATTGAATTGCTTTAATTTCTTCTTTAATTTTTACCTTTTTTATATAATTCTTTTTCGTGGTCTTAGTTTGTCAATAGGCTATTCCTTTGCTGGCCGAATGTCGAACGTGCAGGGAATAACCAGGGGTTTTGGGCTGGTGAGTGGCATAGACACGGAGGATGTTCAGAGTTGCAGTATGATCAACTCCGGTACTTTGAATTGGTTGCAGATTTGTACGACCAGCACTTTGACATCTTTGGGGCGCTAACTCGAGCTTCAGTCCCGAGAAGCTACGTGAACTCGGTTCCTTTGGCAACAAGCAATAGCTCCCTTATAGCGAACCCCACAAAGGTGCCGATTTTGACATGCCGTTGGTAGCAGGACCCTGCGAGTGGTGGATCAGGGGAAATACTCAAAGAAGTTCGCCTTTGTTTGGACAAACAATTTGTGCTGATTGATTGCCCGCCACGAAACTCGTACAACGATTGCATCGGCCTAGATATCTACTTCGATTGAAGATTCAATCACTTCACTATCTATCTATCTATCTATCTATCTATCTATCTATCTATCTATCTATATATCTGGTACGTACACGTGTGTCTTAGAAACAGTAGTTCGGGATGGGTCCAGATTTTTGTAGGTCATTTTGTCCACAAATCTCTCTCTATTTTGTCCACAAATCTCTCTCTGTTTTTTACCCCAAGACAAAATGACTTGTATCCAATTGAATTCGCGATATCAAAGTCGAATTTGATCCTGCTTGTTTTGAAAAAAATTTATTTCTCTATTGACTAGGAACCTTAGCTGGTTAACAACTAAATGGGATTCGATGTCTCTCTATAGACTTGGACCCCACATCTCTCCGTTAGAAGGAAAGAGGTACAAAACTATAAGTCACATCAGAATATATCGTGTTCAGAACGCATAAAGTTGTTCTCTCTTCATTTTCTTGGCAAAAATAACTAGTAAAAGTTCACGATGGGTATAATTAATTCCCGTCACGAATGGTTCGACTCTGTCACGATGGTTACCATTAAATGTCCTTTGCTTTTGAAGTAACACTATTCAAACTAAAAAACCTTAATACAAGGCATGCAAGAACATGCGCCCCAAAATTTTTGGCGTTGATTATTTTCCTCCACCGTCTTTGCAATTACTGGTGTCTTATATGATGGATGAACACGAACATTATCACTTTCACTCAAAAGAAGAAAAAAAAAAAGGAAAAGAAAGAAGCTTATTATTGAATTAGGTCTAGCAAGGGATCGGAAAAAAAAAAAAAAAGAGCACGGACTTCAATTTCAAGAAACCAAGTACTTTTAGTTTCACCTAATACATGAGGACATTATACACGACCAAAAAACCACAACTCATTCCATAATCCCTCGGATACACGTGGGATTCACCACACCATAATTGTGTGTAGATCCCACATACAGGGCCTGCCTCTGAGTGAGCCTCGCAAACCCTTGGGCTTAAGGGCTTGGGCAACCCCCGGGCAAGGGCAACCAAAAAAAAAAAAATTTGTTCTCTACTACGCTGTAGTATTTAATTTTAATTACGGGCATAATAAAATCTAAACAAGTGTGGTAGTACTGTTGGTTATCGCCTTTGTATCAAGATCCCCTGGTGCGGGTTTGAGTTCTCACACCCCAAAACGGGAAATGACCGGCCGTGAACCACATAACTGACACATGGATCACGAAGCCTAAAATAATCCATGTAACACCAAATGACCATTTTTATTATTAAACAAAATCAAACCAAATTTGTCTCAACACTACAACAAAATAGGGATTTAGGGGCACTTTTTAAAGGGCACTTTTAACAAAGTGTCCTATCAAATTACTAATGAGACACCACCTTCCCAAGTGCCCCATTTGATTGTCCCTATTGGGGCAGTCAAATTTAAGCCCAGATTTTATATATTTAATGTACTTATGGTAAATTTGATAGGGCAATTGTTGGTGCCTCTAAAAGCTGGATATGATAGGGCACTTTCTTGGAGGCATAATACTACGTCGTTTTGGTATTAGTTTTTTTCTCTTCATTGTTTCTGTAGCAGACCGAACTTAATCCCAAAGAATTGAATATATAATTATTTTTTTGGCAGCCTGTTGAGGCACCTGTAGTTGCCTCAAAGAAAAGCTATAATAAGACACTTTCTTCAAACTTAACTAATAATACTGTGTTGTTTATACACCAGTTAATTTGGCATAAATGTGTCAAATGGGCCTAGCCGGCTCGGCCCGGCACGAAAAACTCCGGCACATGCACGGTTTGGGCACGGTAAAAGTTGGGCACGACACGGGACGGTCTGAGGGGGCACGGGCACGGAAATGGGTGGGCACGACACGGGCACGACACGATAGTTGGCATGGCACGACACGGCACGACACATAAATTAAATTTTATTTGGAAATGAAGTAAAAATGAAAAATAAATTTTTAATAATTAAAATAAAATATTTGATTTTTGAATTGATAGGTCAAAATTGAATTTTTATAATTACATAATATGTTAAATTATTAATATGTTATATTGTTTTGTATAAAATTTTGATTATATTATGCATTAGCCACACAATCACAACACATTTATGACGATCCACACCGTTCACTTTGTTTGTTTAGCTATTTTAATCACCCTCGCCAAATTTGAAGTCCATCGGGTATTGAAAGCCCTTTCATCAGGGACGTTGATTTATTATCAACCGACAATTTGTGTCCTTCGATCAAATACGTAACGATAGTTAAATCACTTCATTTTTTGCATGGAGGATATAATCACTCCCACTTGCAATCTAGACGGTTCCGATACGAAAAAAACTGCTCTGATGGTCGTCGAGTCATGCATTATAGGACATTATTGCTCTTAAATGCACCGAATTTGATCCGATCAGATAGTTGCCGACATTTGATAGCCACCGTTTTCGGGGAAAATGATAGAATTGATAAGATATGAAATCGTAACGGTTTAGATCGAACATTCGAGAAATCGAGTCTGCACCTACCTTTTGATCATATACATCGAACTAACTTGGTTATGAACTAAGATGTTATGCTATATGGTAATGTACGCTAGACACGCGATCTCAACATAATTATGACGATCCAAACCGTTCACATTGTTTGTATTGTTTTTTTAATCACTCTCGCCAAATTTGAAGTCTATTGGGTATTCAAAGCCTTTTAATCGGGACGTTGATTTATTGTAAACCAAAATTTTGTCTGATTCGATCAGGTACTTAGTGATAATTAATTTACTTAATTTTTTGCATAGAGGATATAATCACTCCCACGCAAAATGTAGACGGTTCCGATTCGAAGAAAAAGACTCTACAAACCCTCGCGTAGTACAATTTTACGGCAAATTTTACCGTTGGGTGCATAGATGGGATGTGTATAGATGGTACAATTTTCCAAATTGGCGGGGAGACGAAAACTTTTAAATTTAGTACTCTTTTTGGGGCGTTAAATTTCAAGTTATATTTCGTTTTGCCCCTAAAAGCAAGATTGGTTCCAAAATCCAAACCCAAATCAGGATTGCCCACATACCCAAATCTCTCTCTCTCTCTCTCTCTCTCTCTCTCTCTCATCCTCTGATGCCTCTTCCTTTTGCCCTAACTTCACAATCGCCCCCAATCCAAATCTCTCTCTCGTCCTCTACACCTTAATTTGCTTTCCTAACTGATTCAAAATCGTATATCTTTGTAAGGAGTTCAGAACCACACAAACCGACGATCTCTCTCCTTGTTTTGTAAAAAATGAGCAGCGGGGCTAGGGCTTTCAACACGAAACGATGTTCAAAGGCAAATCGTGAACAGCAAGGAGATTGGGGGCAATTTTCTCGTTACCACAATTTCGTATTTTAATGGTAGGATTCAGATTACTTTATCACTGCTGTAGTTTTCTCATTCTGATGAGTATTATTTCTAAAACGTGATCTTTACATTTTGTAGCATTCATTACAAAACTTTTAATGGCTTTTCTTATTTATTTGTTGAATTCATGAATCTCTCTTGCATTACCTCTTTGAGTTCCTGTCGTCAATCAAATCTCACAAGTGTATGATGTTCTATGGGCCCAATGCCTCCCTTTAGAATTTGCTTTATTTTTTGGGAGTGTTTCGTTCATTTGAATTAATTGAACAATTGAATGTCTAGCTAGGGTTCTGCTTTATAATTTACCGGTTGTTCACAATAGATTTTATCAAAATTTGTTAAAATCAAGCCCTTGATTTTATCCATTGGTGAAGAGATTTGATAAAATCTGTAGATTTTTGTGATTTTTGAATGCAAAAATCTACAGATTTTATCACATGTCTTCACCAATGGATAAAATCAAGGGATTGATTTTATCAAATCTTGATAAAATCCATTGGAAAACTGTTTTATAATTATACTTTAGGCTGAGTTTTTCGTTTGATTTTAGCAACCCTGATTTTAGCAAATGAGTTACCAAGTGCTAAAATCATGGTTGATTTTAGGCCCTTTAGTTGTTTACTGTTGACTTATTGTTAATTGGTCAAGTACAACAATGCTGTGATTTGGTAGATTACAAGTACAATTTTTTAGATTAATATTCTTTGTAGTTTCTGCATGCCCGAATTTTGGGAACTTATACGTAAAAACAGTGAGTATTAGTTTAAGTGTATTATCTATGGTCTAGAAATCTATCTAAAGCATTAGTTGAACTGATTCAATAACATGTAAATTGATGATTGATAAGGTGAATCAATTAGATGCTTACCCTAAGACTAAGAAGACAACAAAATCTCAAATGACTAAAGCATAATAAACGGCATATATTTGCGAGTCTCGATTGGATAGAGCTTGTCACAAAAAATAATAGCAGGTGATATGGTATTGGTAATTTGATATTGTCTTACCAGCTCATACATGCTCATACGTGGAAGTTAGCTCTTCAATTTCCTTCTCTTCAAAGGATATGGTATTGCATAATTGTCTTAGTTGTTTTTTTTTTTTTTTGTTCCATTCCCTACGTTCCTTATGACAAGCTTGGCAACTATCTTTTTTATGCTTATCCTTCTGACTTGTTTTTGTCTAAGGTACTATTGGGCATTGCTAGCCGTTACATTTGTCTGTTCCAACAATGTACGATGTTCATCCACTTCATATGAAATAAAATCAACCCCTTGAAATACTAAATAGCAGGTGAGTTTTTATCTTTTTGACTTTGTGGATTGATATACCTTATTTTTGGCATAATGGGGTACATGAAAGATCTCATTAGAGAACAGAGACATAAGTTTACTTTGCAGTTTTCCTCTTTTTAATTGTCAAACTGGGTGCTCTAATGCATTTGATTAGAATTTTATTCTTGTTGTTATGAATTTATTGTACCTTCATTTAGTTATGAAGATTGCTGCTATTGGCATGAAAAGTTTCAAGTTTATGTGACTACCGGTGGGACATTTGAATCTTAGGATGTCAATAATAGCTTGATCCAATCCGATTGTAATGGATTTTCCTTTAATTCTCTTGCCTGATATGTCACTCTTCGAGTTTTAAGTCACTAAGTGTATGTTAGTTGGGTAATACTAGAGCTCAACAATGATGCCATAGCTGTTACACTAAGTAACCTAACGAATTTAGTATTCCATGTTTTCTGAGATGACATAGTACTAATGTCTTGTCATAGGCTTGTCTGATACATAATGGCAGAGCAAGTCAGCTTCTATATGTTAGCTCAACATAGAATCTAAAGGAGATGACTGTAAAATTCTGCAGAAAAAACCTTTCAATTCTTGAATCTTATGAAGTATGTCTTGTTTGATTTCATCTTACTGCTCTTAGTTAATCGATTCTCTGATGAATGAAATAAGGCATCACATGTTCTGTGCTTGCAGCCAATAAAATAGTGGAGAGCCAAGATACAGATTTGGAGCATTTTGGCGTTCATGTTAAGAGATTGTGTTTGGACATAGTGTGGTTTACGGTATATCTAAAATGACTAGTTTATATTTTTTGTATGTTCACATGTTGTGTCTAATGTCTATTTTGATTGTGAGTTCACTTCAAGTTTATTATAACTGATTTCAATCACCTTTCTTGTGTAGTTTAAAGCCTTCGATGGTCTTCTCGGGAGCTGTTGATGGTGTTGAGATGTTCCTTAAGACAAGTTCTGGCGACATTTTCACGTCGACTGTCATAGTGTAATCTCAAATGCTTGTTTTAGGGCTGATTTTCTTTTGTTTTGGATAGACATTGTATTGACATTGGATCTGCACAATGCCCCTTATTATACTGAAATCTTGAGGAGTAATATACTGTTCTTATTTGGTGCGCAACTGGTGTTTGAATGGGTAATTCAGCTCTAATTAGCCTCCAGCGGGTCATTATTATTTTTTAAACTAGAAAGACTTTTTGGGGCAGTTTTAAGTGCCACAATACCAAACCTATCAAGGCATTTAGAATTGCAACGCCAAATGAGCTATGGGGGCACTTATAAATGCCTCATCAGGTGTTAACCATGGTTAAATGGGCGCGGTTGATTTTCTATTACAGCTCCAGAAATTGTCTCAATAAGTGGATTATGAGGTATTTATAAGTGCCTCGTTAGAGTATCCTATGCGGCACCTACAAGTGCTGCGAGTAAAAGCTATAGTGACCCCTTAAAATGCCTCATAGAAAGTGCCGCATTACACTTTTAGCTGGATCGATACAAGCGGCACTAAGTTGTAGTGCCTCAATAAGTAAAATGCCTCAACAGGTCACTTATTGAGGCAGTTATGAGTGTCCTATCAAGCCTTTTTTGTTGTAGTGCAACATAAGCATGGGGCACACCATCCCATGATCCGAACATTAAAAATGATCATCAATAATGCCATAAATCCAATCCTTTACCAAAAAGGTTTAACCATGTGCGGAAGCGAGATAAATTAAATAATAAATCTACGGCGAATGCAATTTCCTATGGAGGTCGACATAATAGCTCCCCAAGACGCCGCCAGAGTCCTCACCTATTGACTTGATTTTCCTGAAAATGGTGTTGGATTAAATCCGTCAGCTGACAAGCTCAGTGAATGACAAGCATGTATATTAAATAAAGTTCTAAAACAGGGATTAAATTAATTTACATATCATCATAATTTGGCACACACGATTAGAGATTAAAACAATAATAATTCTTAATGGTGATCACAAGATGATATCCAATAACAATGGGAAACCACAACCAAACAGTAGCATGGCCAACGAAATAATAATCTCAAAATTGGATCCAATATCGAACTTAAAGTCACCAAGTGTTGGCAGCCCGTGATACTCTTCCCTAAGTCGATCCGGCGAGAAGACAACCGTTGAGCAAAAGGGTCATCGGCCTAACCCGGTCTCTTCCCTAATGGCCAGGGTCACCTATACAAAGGAATAATTTCCGTGGACTTTCAATAATAAAAGTTCACTACAATATCCATAAAGTTCTCACCAAAAAGAATACATTTAATCGCATGCCAATTTAGAGAACCAAATATAAATAATTCGCTTTTCCCAATTAACCACTTTAAAATTTTCAAAGTGTAAGGACCAAGTTCCGGAGTTCTTTGTTTTGGCAATTCCGTTTGACAAAACACACATTTACATCGAGTTGTAATTTTTTTTTAAGAGTGTCTGTTTAGGTGTGGAAAGGAATCATCTATTTATGTAACGATTGAGAGTGCGATAGTATGTTTTTTAGTGGTGAGTTGAGTAGGTTATTTTACTAGTTCAGAAGTTGCTCGAGACTTGCTCGAGCAACATGTCCAGCAACTCTTCTACCAAGAATGACTCCAGGACTTGCTCGAGCAAGTTGGGCGCGAATAGCTATCTATAAATACCGATGTGCTAGGGTTTTTTCATTATCTCTCATAACCTATAGCAGCCGCACTTTTTGGAAGAAGAGAGAGAGAAGTTTCTTGATCTTTTGAGTGATAACCTTGGAGTCTCAACACAAACGAACAATCATACAACTACATGTTCATCTCCAAGAAGTTCTCTTACAATCTAGAAGTGATTTCTAGGGAATACTTTTGGTGGGACTCCGAAAGTATCCAAGGAAGGCTTATGCAATTCAAGGCGTTGGTGATCAAGATTACTGGGTGCGGTGTACGTGTGACTCGGCAGGTGATACTTAGAACTTTGTGAGGATTTACATCGTTTGGATATGTATATCTGTAACTGCATAATGAGTATAGTGATTTTGATTCCTTCCTGTGGTTTTTTACCCATTTAGGGTTTTCCACGTATATCTCTGTGTTGTGGGATTTGACTGCTTGCGTGAATTTCTGCTGGTAGTATTAACTAGTGATTCGCATTCATACTGTTAGGGTTTTTACTGTTTTTTAAGGAACCCTGATTTTTCAATTGGTATCAGAGCGAGCTGTTCCTTCCGTTAGGATTTATTTTCCTAGAGCAGATCCATCATGAGTATGAATATGAATCACGTGTCTAGAAATTTGCCTATACTTGATGCTAATAATTTTGATTACTGGAAATCAAGAATAAAGGCTATAATGAGATCTGCGGGTGAAGAAATTTGGGATTCATGTATTGTGGGGTACACTCAGCCCATGGAAACTATAGAGGACAAAGAGGTTAAAAAAAACCCCAATCTGAGTTATCTGTCGTTGAAAAAGCTTTACTTCAGGCTAACAACCGTGCACTTGATATTTTATTTTCTGTTGTTGATATTAATGAGCACAGGAAAATAGCTAACTGTGAAATAGCGAAAGAGGCATGGGACATTCTGGTTACTTGTCACGAGGGGACAGACGTGGTTAAGGAGTCTAAGCTGCAAAGGCTTACTACGGAGTTTGAGACCATCAGAATGCAAGAGGAGACATTCAATCAATTTTACTCCAAGCTCATCGCCATCGTCAATAGCTGCGAGAACTTGGGTGAGCCAATTCCTTCCTTTCTTATTATAAAGAAAATTTTACGTTCCTTACCTCCTAGATTTAAAACTCAAGTAACTATGCTAGAAGGTAAGAGAAAATTAAAAGAAAAATATGTTCAAGAAATAGTTGGGATTCTCCAAACTTATGGGGCTAACCTATTACAATCTGAACCTGTTCAGCCTAAAGTAAAACATTCTGAGAATTCTATTGCTTTTAAAAGTACTCAAAAAAATAAGAAAGGTTCAGATAGTGATAGTGATGTCGATTTTGAGGAGATGAGTTTTTTTCAAACAATTTGAAAATATTATGAAAAAGAAAAATGATAAAGAAAAAGGAGAGTTTTCTAAAAAAATTAAAAAGGAGGGAAAAGGACCATCTGAGGGACCACCGTGTTTTGAGTGTCATGGGTTTGGTCATTATGCCCAAGAATGTGCTAATAAAAAGAAAAAGAAGGATTTTGTTGCTCAAACGTGGGATGATAGCGATTCTGATGAATCGAATGAAGAAGAAGGTACACACCCAGGGGTTGCCCCAGTGGTTAGGGCGAGTGCCTGACTTTAGGGGTAGTCCCTTTGGTCAGGTGTTCGATTCCCCACAGGGTGAGTACCTGTGCTAAGCGGGGGGCCGTGACTGGTGTGGGTTGCGCCAGCTCCCTCCGAGGATTGGGTCGTGCAGTGGGTCCAATTAGTGGCCTATTGTAGGGCTGTTCTTTGGTTATCAAAAAAAAAAAATGAAGAAGAAGGTGGCGAAGAAAATAATGATAGAAACTTTTTGGCTTTTGGAGTTTCCTTAAAGACACAGGGTCTTTCCGAATCGAGTGGTTCTGAGACTGATAATAGCGAGCCGGAAAGCTGTGATGATTTAGATGAGGCTAGAGAGAAGTATAACAAACTCCGTGCTTTTGTAAAAAAAGTGATGAGGGTGAATGATAAACTCTCTGATAAGGTTAAGAATTTAGAGAATATTTTGAATGAACGCACTCAAGAGAGGGATGAGCAAAATAAAGAAATTGAGCTCCTTCTTGAGAAAAAGAAGGCCTTGACTAGTGCGAAGTCTAAGGAGAAATTAGAGGATGATACAAAGACGGGGACCCAAGTATTGGATCATATTCTTTCCATCCAACGGCATCCTAGCGATCGTTCAGGGCTTGGTTATCATGCGACATCTTCAACTCCGCCAATTGGGAAAAGAAGGGACTAATCATAAAGATAAGAAGAAGAAGGCTAATGGCGTACAGAACAGGCTCAATTCTCTCACGCCAAATAAGCAAACGACAACAGCGGTAAACAGACATCCCAAACGCAAGGAGGTAAAAACTAAAGTTATTAATAATGGTAAGTCTCAAGTGTTTGCTCATGTCGTTAAATTTGTACCTACTTGTCATTATTGTGGTATGACTGGCCATATTAGACCGCACTATAGGAAGATGCACGAGTCATACACTTCACATCCACATGTAGCTCGTCC
This sequence comes from Vaccinium myrtillus, assembly GCA_016920895.1. NCBI lineage: Eukaryota > Viridiplantae > Streptophyta > Magnoliopsida > Ericales > Ericaceae > Vaccinium > Vaccinium myrtillus. The sequence continues at coordinate 25,489,740 of CM029278.1, read as the reverse complement.
TTATGGTCATAATATTTTGGTGCCCACTTGTCATTATTGTGGAATTAGAGGTCATATTCGTCCTTACTGTTTTTCTCTCCATGGCTATCATAGGACTCCTCCCCGTTACCATAACATGAATAATCATAGAGAATATTTTCAAAGGCCTAGACGAAGAACCCATTCGCATGCTAATTATACTACAAGAAATCCAACACCCATAACTACTAAAAAGACTAGTGTTGAAAAGGGAAAACCTAGAAAGATTTGAGTACGTAAAAGTGATTTGGTTTTTGCGGTTGATGATGATCTTGACTCTCTAGATGACTACAGTTCATTTGGAGAGGTCGGCCTTGCCTTTTGAGGCTAGTTCGTGATTCCGTAATCTAGGTGTATTTGATCTTGCATATTTTTTTTATACCTAGAGTTATGGAGTTTCATAGTTTGTTTCGTTTTTTTTTAATAAAAAAATTCTGTGTGTCTGTTTTATCAGTTGTTGTGTGGATTGAGTATGATAGTCTTCAGTGCATAGTTGAATATCATCGGATTTTATGAACATGTTCATTCGTAATTTTTTATTGCACTTCTTTTTGGTATTCTCCCTGCAAGAACATTCGAATGCCAATAAACCATGAGTATCCGACATTCTGTACACTTATTCATGGCTATTATGGATGGTTGACAATTAGGGGTCTTGTTCTCATAAATTTGGTCTGTATCTTGAGATTTCTTTTTGAGATTGACCCATGGTTAGAATTCCAAATGTGATGTTGAAATCCATCCACAACCATTTATTTTTTGTCTCCATCTCCCCCTCCGGAATTGAGAGAATGAATGACTTGAGGAAAGGGCTACCTATAGGACAAAAGTCCTAGTAGTGTGAAAGCCGCCGATGATAGTGCAAAATACAATGAAAAAAAATATTTCCATCGGTGAGGTTCTTTAAAAAAATGAGAGTCTATGAAAAAGGGACAATATGAAATAAGGTGGTATTAGTATTGGACCACTTACTTAGTAACCGGTTGCATTCGGCTCTATCCAGTCCGGACAATCACGTCAAACGGCGAGTGGGGTAAAAGAGAATACATTGTAAAAAGAATAAAAATTAGAAGTTGAGGGGGAGCTCCGCAAGTACTTATCAACAAAATATCATTGAGGACCTAGTTTGGTTTGACTTCTTGAGAGGGGGTCATCTTGATACTCCTATTGTTCATGAGAATATGGGTCCTAAATTGAGCTAACCTGATATCTAGGCCATGGATGCACACACACACACACTTTCCTCACATGTCGTTGATCATGGTGTGTTGTATTTCTTCTGCCTCGCATGGTGTTCTATTATCAAGTTGTGTCTTAAAGTTTGGATGTCTTGTTCATCTCATCTCATGATATAATACTTGCGCTAAAGCATTCTCATGCTCATATCTTCAAAAAAATTATAATCTTTTAGCATTGAGTTTAATTATGTTTTATTGAGCTTTGCGTGCTTTTAGTACTTTGTTTGCTATTGAGTTTAGGCATCATGCTATTTGTGCTAGTGTTCGTTTCTCTCTTAAATATTTCTCTTGGCTGCTTCTCTTGGTCTTTAATTGTTCAATATTCTCCTTTGTTCACATTTATTGCTTTATTGTTTATCCTATTCGCCCTTTGTCATTCCATGTCAAAAAGGGGGAGAATAATGAAAGGGGGAGTAGGTTGCCTACTGTTCTAATGTATTTGGATGTTTAGTTTTGTTTGCAGGCTCTCTACAACTCGTTCATATAGGATAGATTGCCTTTGTAGTGTGTTTTGTCATGGAAGTGTCAAAGGGGGAGATTGTAAGGACCACGTTCCGGAGTTCTTTGTTTTGGCAATTCCGTTTGGCAAAACACACATTTACATCGAGTTTTAATTTTATTTTTTAGAGTGTCTGTTAAGGTGTGGAAAGGAATCATCTCTTTATGTAACGATTGAGAGTGCGATAGTATGTTTTTTAGTGGTGAGTTGAGTAGGTTATTTTACTAGTTCAGAAGTTGCTCGAGACTTGCTCGAGCAACATGTCCAGCAACTCTTCTACCAAGAATGACTCCAGGACTTGCTCGAGCAACCTGTCGAGCAAGTTGGGCGCGAATAGCTATCTATAAATACCGATGTGCTAGGGTTTTTTCATTATCTCTCATAACCTATAGCAGCCGCACTTTTTGGAAGAAGAGAGAGAGAGAAGTTTCTTGATCTTTTGAGTGATAACCTTGGAGTCTCAACACAAACGAACAATCGTACAACTACATGTTCATCTCCAAGAAGTTCTCTACAATCTAGAAGTGATTTCTAGGGAATACTTTTGGTGGGACTCCGAAAGGCGTTGGCGATCAAGATCACTGGGTGCGGTGTACGTGTGACTCGGCAGGTGATACTTAGAACTTTGTGACGATTTACATCGTTTGGATAGGTATATCTGTAACTGCACAATGAGTATAGTGATTTTAATTCTTTCCCGTGGTTTTTTACCCATTTAGGGTTTTCCACGTATATCTCTGTGTTGTGGGATTTGACTGCTTGCGTGAATTTCTGCTGGTAGTATTAACTAGTGATTCACATTCATACTGTTAGGGTTTTTACGGGTTTTTTGGGAACCCTGATTTTTCACAAAGATTAAGTTAAGGGACACGGGGAACTTTCGAAAGTACATAACATACTTAACCACTCACCTGGATCGAAAGACAATGCAACTCGATCACGCAAAAGAGACTAGCCTGTACAAAATAAAGAATTTGAAATGACTAACTAGTTACAAAAATATGTATATAACACTCAATATGTAAAGCTAGGAATATCATATACTACCAAATTACCCAAATTATGCCTAATCCTAGATTCCAAACCATCAACAGCCACCTAAAACTACAAAACTCAGACTAATAATATCTAACTCCAAGAATTTGTCTCTCCCAAACAACCCAAACCTTTGATGCATTTCTTTAATATATAACACAAACTAAACCCATGCAATATGATCGACACCTATACTACTATGGATAATTCTTACCAAGCCTTCCAATCCCATACATGCAAATACAAAATGCTTTCTCCTACTACCTGTGTATCCCGACCCATCAACTCATCTGCCAATCATATATATTGCACAAAACTCCAATTCTAGCTTCATCAGCAACACCACGCACCACCACTGACTAGGTTCCAACACTCGCATCGTCTCTCAAGTTCCACTCATGCACGAACACCAAAATAACCCAATTGATTGCCGTGACTTCTTTCTCTTGTCACAACTCGACAAAAACTAAAAACTATTTAACTTAATTAAAGGTGACCAATCTGTGGAAAATATACATCACGGAAAAGAAAATAGATGAAGGAGAAAACTACCTTGAATCGAAAACCCAAAGAGAAAACCAACTTTAGTGAACTAAATGCTGCGCCTCTCTAATGACTATCTCTGCTCAATATTTTCTTTTAAGCATAATAACCCTAATCCTTTGAGATTATCTCCTTAATTAAGAGTTGTTTATACAACTACCCACCTACAAGATATCCCTAAATAGTAGGTAACCAATTTATCAGGTTAACGTGAAAAAAAACAAAAAACAAATATACCCTAATATTTATTTGTCTAAGTTAAACTCCTAAAAACAATCCACTACTCACGTCCCTAAACAATAGCTAAGTAGTTAAGATAAATAAATAAAGTATAAACTAATCACATTTATATAAACTGAATCTCTAAAAAAATAATAATAATAATACTAAACAAACAACCTTAAATGAAATATACTAAAATTAAACTTACACTCGCAAAACTATAACAATGCTAATAATACCTGCTAAATTAATTATATAGGACCCGACCGTAACACCGAATTATAAATAACAACATAAATAATAATAAGAGTAAAAAGAAATGCTAGGGCGTAACATGAGTCATTTAACCCCGTTTGTACTTTTGGTCTCTTCTTTTTAGGTAAATTACGCTGATCTCCCCTGAGGTTTCTAATAATAAGAACTTCCTTTCAGATTTTTTAAATGACATTATGTCCTCCACTCCATCTCACTTTAACTAATTGGATCAGATTTCCCCCGTCACACGTACGCCTTTAGTTAAAATATGGAAAGTGATGTCTAGTATTTTTTATGTAACTCCCATTTCACCTTTGTGTAGAAAAAAGACTTCTTTTGGTTACCATAACAGCCAAAATTTTGGGTTATCAAAAAAAAAATATTATAACCAAAAAAAAAAACTTAACTAATAACAACAAAATGCGCAACTAACAAAAAAAAAAGAAAAAAAAAGAAATGAGTTTTGGGTGTATGGTATAGCCCTATACGCAACTTCAATGTATTTTTCGGTAATCGATACCCTAAAAATCCGTATTGCCAAAACAACAAAAGAACAAGCATAACGAACACTAAATTTTTTTTGTATCATCCTCCAAGACTATTCGTACCATATGCTTTCAACGTACATCTCTTCATAGATAACATAAAACAAGCGTATCATTTCAAACTTACGCACAATATACAACAAAAAATACGTAACATTTCCATTGTAGCCTTCCTGTTTAGATATCGTAGCAACCCCATTATAGCTTATACTACACTTGTATTGTGCAACAAACCAAGAAGAATTTGCTTAAAAAATGTAAGAAAAATTCATTTTCTTTAAATCGGAAGCACTATAAGCGGAGATACGTTTTGAATTTGATTTCGTTGATGTAATTCAAGCTAAAAGCAATATGTGGCCTTGATTTTTTATAACTTTTATGTCTTTTATTTTATTTTATTTTATTTTTACTTAAAAGTAAATAAGTGGGCAACCAAGCATGAAGTCGGGCTTGGGCAACCGAAACCTCGGGACCGGCCTTACCCACGTGTATGTGGGAAATTGTGGATTGGATTGTGGTTTTCGAGTTGTGTACCTAGACTTTTTTTCTTTTCTTTTTTTTTCAATTTTGAATGCACTTTCTGCAAAATTCAAAACATGTAAGCATAAGTAAAAAAGATTGGTGGAATAATTAACTATCGAACTTAAATTCAGTAGCTTGTAGTAGCTAATTTGTAACTAACCAAGAAGCCATAAGTTTGGTTTCATTATTGAGCAATATTACGAACACAACTTTAAAACGTAGTTCCACATAAAACTGCGCCAGGAAATGTTGGGTGAACATGTGCCCGGAAATGTTCGGTTTCTTTATCCGGTCGTTAATTTCTAGGTCCCCTTAGTCGAGATTTATATAAGTTGACCTGAATAGTGCTATCCTCAAATAAAAGTGAAATATATATAACTGAACTAGGAGACCAAAGGATTATAGCCATGCTTCTAAATGGCCTCTGCAGTAGACTGTAGAAGCCACCCGACCATTATTGACAAGAAGAGAGACACACAGATAGGCGAACCGTATGCAACCAGAAAAAGATTAAGAAACATTATGACAAAAATACCAACGAACCTCACTCATAATGATGCAAAAATTCTAGGAATACAACTACCCGGACACAACCTAGAACAACCCCTCTCATACACATAGGTCCCACACATTTAGTACGCATGACCAATGGCAGAATCAAGATTCAAACATGAGGGTGACACCTTTCATTAGTAATCCAGTTGCACGTTCTACGGAAAAACATGAAGAAGAAAATTAAGTTTGAAACCATATCATATGTGTTCGGAAGTACGGGTGACACCTATCACACCCTTTCTTTGTGACTCCACTCGAAATACTAGATGGTAGGTTGTTGATATCCTAATCTTCAACTACTCTCATTATTTGGAAGTAAAAACATGTCTAAGGTAGACAACTACTCTCATCATTTTATATTATTCTCGTAAAAACAAGAGAAAAAATTTAAGTTCCGAAAAAAAGACATATTAGGGCAAAAAGATTATTACCTCAATAAATTTAGAATAGATAATAGTTTTATTGATATGCTAGGAAATTATGGAAGTTGGTGTAGTGGCACAAGTTACTTGTTTTGGAACCTGTCTCATGTTCGATTCCCAATGGCACCAATTTTTGTTAACTGATGCTCTTTTGAAAAGCATTTGAGAAAAAGGATTTCAGGACTCGAACACTAACTTTGCACCGTTGAAAATTTTCTTCATGTTTCTATACTTCTTGACTACACTCAAATTATATGGATAGAACTTCCATATATATAATTTTCTTGCCCACTCATACCAGATCGCGGGCAAGAATCCAAAATCTACATATACTTCTTGACTACCTTCGCAGTACTGATGCTCTTTTGAGGTGAATGGAGTGTAGAAGTTGTTAGAAGAGAATTTTGAGTAAGTTTTCCGAAAGGCTCCGGGCAGGAGATAGATTTTAGATTTTGGCTTCTTGCCCACGATCTGGTATGAGTGACTACACTCTTCTTGACCACAGTCAAATTGTTACGCCCTAGCATTTTTATTTACTTATTTATGTGTCATTTATATTTGGGTGCTTCGGTCGGGTCTTAATTAGTGATTTTGTGTGCGCTGCGGGTTTTGTTTAATAATTATAGATTGAAGCAGATAAATAAATCTATTTATTAGGTGTTCCCATAATATTAGTTAGTCAGTTACCTATAAGTTAGGATGTAAGTTAGGATGTACGTGAATGGTGGGATGGTTTAAAAGAGTTATACTTGATAGACACAAGTTCATTAGGGTTCACATTTGAAATTAAAAGGCCTCAAGCGAGAGAGAGATAACTAGACGAGGTTTTCGAAGTATGCACACGGCACACCTATTCTCGATCACTTTTGCTGGTAAGTGTTCATATTATTCATTGTTTCAATTACTTTGCTATACCTCCATTGGTCAAAGAGAAACAGATCTTGAGATTTACATTATTTTGGTGTATTTGGTTACCTTGGGAATCAGTGTTGCGGTGCAGGTTGGTGAGAGAGAGAGAGAGAGAGAGAAGGGTTATGCGTGGCACTGGTGGTGGTGTTGAGTGCCACGTGAAAAAAATAAAAATAAATTGATGGCAACGCATTGTCTGGTTTTGGGTGTGAAGTTTAGGTACCTTCATGTTTAACTTGTAGATCTGTTAGGCTATTAGAAATTTTGGAGAAAAAGGCTGGTGGTGGAAGGTCCATACTCCATAGGGTAAACAAGTGGCCTTATGGCCATGTGGTGTTTTTCTTGAAGTCCACGTTGATGTCAATTTGTGTTTCTTGGGAAATAAATGGGAATTGAAGTATGCACCTAGTATATTTTAGGTTCTGATGGCTTGTCCTAACAGACATTAGGCTGGGTTTTTTGGGGGTTTGATAGCATATAGCTTTTTGACCTATACAGTTTATGTTCGGAATAGTTAATTAGTCATTCCGTTTGTTCTAATTTATATTTCAGGTTAGTCTCTTTTTGACGTGTTGGAGTTGCATTACTTTTGGATTCAGGTGAGTGGTTAAGTGTGTTACATACTTTCCAAACTTCCCTGTGTCCTCTAAATTGTTCTTTAAAAACAAATAGAATTGTTAATTGGAAAAAACGAATTATTTTTTATTTGGTTCTTTAAATTTGCACGCGATAAAAAATGTTCTTTTTGGTGAGAACTTTATGGATATTATTGGGAACTTTTATTATTGGAAGTCCAGGGAAATTATTCCTTTGAATAGGTGACCCTGGCCATTAGGGAAGAGACCCGGGTTAGGCCGGTGACCCTTTTGCTCAACGGCTGTCTTTTCGCCGGATCGACTTAGGGAAGAGTACCACGGTTTGCCAACACCTGGTGACTCTAAGTTCGATATTGGATCCAATTTTGAGATTATTATTTTGTTGGCCATGGTACTATTTGGTTGTGGTTCCCCATTGTTATTGGATATCATTTTGTGATCACCATTAAGGCTTATTATTGTTTTAATCTTACATCGTGTGTGCCAAATTATGATGATATGGTAATTTAATTTAATTCATGCTTTAAAACTTTATTTAATATACATGCTTGTCATTCACTGAGCTTGTCAGCTGACGGATTTAATCCAACACCATTTTCAGGAAAATAAAGCCGATAGGTGAGGACTCTGGCAGCGTCTCGGGGAGTTACTGTGTCGACCTCCGTAGGATATTGCATGCATCGTAACTTTATTATTTAATTTATTTTGCTTCCGCACATGGTTAAACCTTTTTGGTAAAGATTGGATTTATTTTATTATTGGTGATCGTTTTTATCATTTGGTTCATGGGATGGTGTGCCCCGTGCTTTGTTGAGACAATTTGGTTTCATTTTATTTAAAAATGAAGAATGGTCTCTTAGTATCCATTATTTATTTATTTCTTTATTATTATTTTAGGCTACGTGTTCCATAAATTGGCTTTGTGGTTCACGGCCGGTCATTTCCCGTTTTGGGGTGTGACACAAATTATATGGATATCCAAAATCTATCTCCCGGAGCTTTTCGGAAAACTTACTCAAAATTCTCTTCTGACAACTTCTAAACTCCATTCACCTCAACTTTCCAAAATCAAATCTATAACCAAGAACTGAAATCTATCCATAAGATGTTGGACTTGAAAACCACCGAACTTTATGAGTGGAAATCACCATTATTGGAAATTTTAGAGTTTGCTTGGAAATGGAAGACCTATAATATACTCCGACCACCAAAACATAAATATGCCACAAATGAAGCGAGGACAGGGAGGAGGCAGGGGGACAGAATAGGCGCGGTTGAGTGTGGTTTGAAAACATAATCCTTCGTATTTTAGTTGCGTATACCCGCTGAATATTGAATCCGAAGTTGCAAATGCACATGAGAAAACATGATAAGACCATCCCAGATAACTTATTTTCAAGTGAATGTCTACATTGGCCTTAATAACCCTACCGAAGCACTCCTTGATAAAGTTCTTTTTTGTCGAACAGGTATTTAAATTTCCTAATAACGCAGAAAAACTATAAGTAGGAGCTAAAATAATCTAGAAAACCTAACAATTGCTGCCAAACATAATTCATTAACCTATAGCAAATAAACAAGACAAGTTAGACTACAAGTAGTGTTGCTAAACGAACTAAGCTACTCGAGTTCGAGCTCATGTTCGATCGTTAAAAACTCATTCAAGATCTGTTTCTTACTTAAAGAAACCAATCTTAAACTTATTTAGAAGCCAATTAAAGTGTCAAACCAAGGTTGAACGAGCAACTACTTGATTTGTTGAGCTTTGTTAACTAAAAAGTTAGAGGGTGTTTGGCCACCTACTTTTTGCATTTTGGTTTTCGCATTTTCTACTTCTAGGTGTTTTGCACACCATAGCTAAAACACATTATGTGAAAATGAGTTCTTGATTTTTGAGTTTAGAGAAGAGAAGTCAAAAATAGGTTGAGATGAGCTTTTTGACTTACTATTTTCTATTTTTCCCATTTTGATTAACAAAAAGACTTACAAAATGTATTCTGCACATATCTCTCAAACACTACTCCTGTTTCAAAATGCATTCTGCACATTTCTCTCAAACGCTCCTACCAAATTCAAAATACATTCTAACCATAATTCAAAAAGTCAAAAAACCAAAAAGTTAAAAATGAAAAGCTAAAAAGGAGGCTCTCAAACACCCCCCTCAAGTGTGAATAAACAAGTTTCCACAAACAAACCAAGGTTGCTTTTGGCATGAATTTATAGGGGAATTCAATTTTCATTCTCAAGGATCTCAAGTTAAGTCATCCCTAACACAAAGAAATTGAGAGTATAAACCAGAATGACTAATTCCATAATGTGTAAAATCATCATATCAATTCCTGTGGCTTTATTGCTTCAAATTTCAGTACCAGACTCTGAGTGTAGCGTTTTGCTTCAGAGCTCATCCATTCTCCCCTTGCTGCAAAAGCGTCAATGACTTGATAAACATCTTCGCGTTTACTAAACCATATACATGATGAGAGGGCAGATAGTGGATAATAATCACAACCAAATAATAGGAAACAAAAAATAAATACATCTAGGGAATCCAAGCACAGTAGCAAATCTTACGCTCCAAAATTTAAGCAAATGCACTTCCTTCGACATAGAAGTTCAAACTAATGATCAAATTCGGTTAAGAAGCCACAATCAGCTACAAGAAAAAACTAAAATAGATAACTTTACATTGTCAAAGCCACGGAAATGCAACCCTTCACTCTTCTCAACGTATTGGCAAACCTGAATGAACAGCCTTTTGTTCCCCATTGCTTGAGAAGACATCCAAGGAAACTTCCATTCGTACTAGTTATCGCCTTTCACTTCTTGATTAGGTATGAGTAAACGTAGTACCAACCTAATTTAGCTCAATCAGATAATCTCTTAACTGAAATCAAGCTCTCTGCATATGGAAAACCTTGTAGCTCTACCGACCACAATCCCGGCCCATCGCGTGACCAATTATACTTTTTTATCTCCTGAGTACTAAGGTTGTACAACAAAATCTTTCTATAGTTGCAATTCGCAAGAAGAGGGGTCCAGGTGCAAGTCAGAAGCAGCTCACCATTTGGCCAAAATCCCAACATCATGTGTCGTTCTAAGAGGGGTCCAATAGTGTATCTTTTCGTCCAACCCTCACTAACTCCGTCATCCATTATCCAGATTTCCCCTAGCGGCTGGTCATACTCATGCTTTAACAAAACAAGGGCAAGGGAATCATGCAGACGGCAAAGTTCTCCACGAGTCTCATATTCATAACAAAAGCCGTCGGGCAAGGGTATTTGTTCGAACTGCTCTTCAAACGTGTGGAATGCAATTACGATATCCGTACTTAAACAGCTAAGGTACCAGTAGAAAATCCCATCCAATGATGTGCAATAACGGGGTCTATAGTGGCTGGGGAGATATATGGGCACAACGGCGTCGGTTTCTCTCCAAGAATCGATACTCATGTCATAGATTTGAACTTTGTGATCTCCGAGGTGGTTATTGTAGTTTTTTTTTTTTAGATATGCACTTTCGTAATCACTTCTCTCATCATCATCATCATCATCATCATCAAACGAAATAAACGGCATAAATTCTAAGAATCCGCAGAATCTAATAACCTTAAAATCATTAGCCTTGGGATCAAAAGTAAACCCTAAATAGCTTCTATGCTTAGATTCATAAAGGGGTGGAGGGAGTACCCTGGATTCTCTCGTAGCAGGGTTGCATATCACGATTGAGGAGGTGAAGTCATTGGCAAGACACATGACGCCATTGTGACACCCCAAGAAGAAGACACCCTTGACGTCGCCGTCGCCGTCATGAATGCCGGAGAAAGAAAGATCTAGATCTTGCATAGGAGAAGTTTCGTCGGGTACCGTGTACATGGAGAACATGGCATCGTCTACGAATTGTCCCCCACTAAAGTCTTGATCCGATGCGAGGAGGCAGTTTTTGGGTCGGGCGCGGGTGTGGTGGAGGGAGACGAAGGTGGGGTTTTGGATGAGAGAGTACCAGTTTTTGGAGACTGATTTGAATCGGAGGAGGGATTTCACCGGAATCCACGTCAGGATTTCCATCAACACATCTTCCGGCATCTCTGGTTCGATCGAGGCCATACTTATGGTGGTTCACCAGGGTCCAGGAGAGAGAGAGTGTGTGAGAGAGGATCGGATTTCAGAAACGGAAAGGTGGAGAGTTCGGATTGTTCACAAGATCGGTGTTCACATCTAACCCTTATATAGTGAACCGTCTTTATTTAATTAATTAGAAATCCGGACGAAGCTCAAATTGAAGACAAACCATCTTGGTGTACAGTGTACTTAATTCGGGGCACAAAAAGGCCACCTTTGTCCTTTATTTTTATTTTTTTTAACATTTGTTAAATATCGTAATATTAGGGTCTCATTAATCTCTAGAGGATATTATATGTATAACGACAAACTAGTTCAGATATCAACTCGTATATTTCACCGATATCAATATATATATATACGGAAAACTTCTTATTCACACTCCCGGAAATAAGAAAAAAATGGGTTTTTTTGTGTTGCAAATTATTTTTGGAAAATCCGATCCGTCCAATGTGTTCAGAAAGTGTTTTCAAGGGTCCACGCGGAAAATCTTCAATAAAAAATACCGGGAAGGGCTTGATCCAAGCGTTTTCGCAAAATCAGTATACGCTTTTGCGAAACCGCTTGATCAAGCCCTTCCCGGTATTTTTTTTTGAAGATTTTCCACACGGACCCTTGAAAACACCTTCTGAACACATTGGACGGATCGGATCGTCAAGAAAATGTTTGGATCATGAGGTCCGGAAATGAAAAGTCCGGATAGGAAGTGGAACCTATATATATATATATATATATATATATATATATATATATATATATTTCTAATACAACTTCGGATACCTGGATACCTCGGATACAATGTTTGAGTATGACATAGGCTCGGCCATGTGTTACCCTTTAGTGCCTAAAAATTTTCGGGCTTCAAATCCCTGTTCCCAACTCTGTACCATATCTCAGAATCCAACTCTGTACAAAATTTCCCCATATCTCTATACCAACCCTGTTCCCAACTCCGTACCATATCTCTATACCAACTCTGAATCCAATCTTTTGTGCCAAAAAGGCATGTACATTGCACATAAGTACAAACATTTTATACATTAGAGTTTTGGCACAATTAAAAATAGTTTTGACATTAACATTTGCCGAATTTTGATTCTAAGTTCAATCCTGCGTGTATCCTCACTTTTTTCCTTTTTGGTACTTCGGATCCTACGTGTATCCTCTGATCCTAGCTATATGCTTGAACATATTCTTTTCCTATCTTTTTGTATTTCTGGTAAATGAAAGAGGAGATAGTGAAGTGAAATATCGGAGAGCAAATTTGTTCACCCTCGCGAGGGTGTACTCATTCTGTGGCTCACATCAAGAATCAAAATCGTTCATTTTGTTTAGATTCATTTCTTAGGAGCCCATGCGAAAATTGTGTTTAATCTAATATCAGTGAGCTCTTGATGTAAAAGTTTAATTTTTTTACCGAGAATTTTAAAGAAGACTAAATAAAACTCTAGTTGAAATAGTTACCTATATTTGATTGGGTTAAATTTTTGTGTGACCTCTTAACAAGTGAATTTGGACAACAACAGCCTCTGCCTCGTTTGATTACTGGAAGCTCGCCCTACAGTGGCCTCCAACGCTGGGATTAGGGAATCCGGGTGCTTACATTCCAAATCCGCCCAAATTCACCATACACGGGTTGTGGCATGACAACTTCACCAGCACTTTTACGAGATGCCTGGTTCCACAACAGCCTTTCAATATCAATCTATTCTCTTCGGTTGTAAGTAACACTTCACACAGCTCAACCTATCCTTTTTTTTCTCTCTTTAATTTCTTGTTTTTCTAAGTTTTTACAGTAAGAATTTCCAAAGAAAAGAAATTGAATTACTTTAACTTCTTCTTTAATTTTTACCCTTTTTTAAAAAAAATTCTATTTTGTGGTCTTAGTTTGTCAATAGGCTATTCCTTTGCTGGCCGAATGTCGAACGCACGAACGCACAGGGAATAACCGAAGTTTTGGACTGATGAGTGGAAAAAACACGGAGGATGTTCAGAGTTGCAGTATGATCAACTCAGGTACTTTGAATTGGCTGCAGATTTGTACGACCAGTATTTTGACATCTTCGGGGTGCTAACTCGAGCTTCAGTCCCGAGAAGCTACCCGAACTCGGTTCCTTTGGCGACAATCAACAACTCCATTATAGCGAACACCACAAAGGTGCCGGTATTGACATGTCATTGGTATTAGGACCCGGCGAGTGGTGGATGGAGGGAAATACTCAATTGATTGCCCGCCACGGAACTCGTACAACGATTACATCGGCCCAGATATCTACTTCGTTTGAAGATTCAATCACCTCACTATCAATCTATCTATCTATCTATATATATATATATATTTGGTACGTACGCGTGTGTCTTAAAAGCAGCAGGTTTAGGATGGGTCCAGATTTTTGTAGGTCATTTTGTCTTGGGGTTTGGTTTTCATCTAATGAGATGTCTTGCATTCTCAGAATCTTGGACTGATCATCCCCTTCGTATGTATGGTATTCAGGGCCGGCCCAGGGATAAGCCCAGCAAGCCTCCGGGCTTGGGCAACCCCCGGGCCAGGTCAACCAAAAAAATAAAAATCGTAATTTATATATAAAATTTAGTAAGTTGCCATAACTTTAACGAACAATGCTCTTGGCGCGTTGGTTGCCTGATGGAGGTTTGGTTCCTCACGTTTAGGAAGGGGCAGGCTTCGACTCCTAGCTCCTTCACCAAGTCTTTAATTTGTTTTCTTTTAGAGACATTTCCTTTTCTTTTCTTTTTTTTGAGCAGGTCCTCTCTTCTTTTTTTCCTTTTTCTTTTTTGTTTTTTAGGCTCTATTTTTTCCTCTAATAAGTCTGGAACCACACTCAAAAAAACACCCAAATGTACAAACACTCGTAAATGAGTGAAACCAAACAAATTGGTGATATTGTGTGTTTGGGTAAATGTGTATAGTTTTGGCGTGGTTCTAAACTTCGAGTTGTTTCCCTACCAATCAACGACATTACGAAAATCACATTATCGAATTATTTTGTTAGAATTTTTGCATTTAACGAACACAACAATAATGTGCAAGTAATAAATTCTTACATTTGATTTAAAAAACCTAGAAAAGATACAAAACAATCATAGTTAAAATCGACCGAGTAAACACAATTTATGAGTTTTTTCACACAAATTATAGTTAAAATATGAGAGTACTATCTTATTTTCTTCTTCTTCAAAAAAAAAAAACTCTTACAATTATATCTTTTTGTGTTTATCTTCTATAGTTTTATCCTTTGAGGTTTGTATTGTTGTAATTTTGTAATTTTGTAATTTTTTAAAAAGAACTCTTGAAGACGTTGGGAGCCCAAAATTTGTTGTAATTCAAAGTAAAAGAAAACCATGATTCTATTTTTTTTTATTTGTACGGTTTTTTTTTTTTTTAAACATTAAGTGGGCAACCCAATTAGGGGCCGGGCTTGGGCAACCCAAACCTTAGGTCCGGCCCTGATGGTATTGTCTGATGTTATGTTTGATGAAGTGGTGGGGTGGAATGTTATTAGTAATTACTACTTATTTGCTGCTGAAGGAGGGAAGCTCTACTGTCTTGTTATGGATTATATATAACTCTGTTTTTTATTTTGACGATCTGTTTTTATGTCTTTATTTTGATTTCTAGCATTACATAATTAATGGGTTTTGCATGTGAGAGAGGGGAAAAAAACAAAAATGATTGTGACACAAACTTTGTGCCACAACCCCACTCACATGGGTGTGGGTCTCACATGGGCTCCACGTGCGGGCCCCACACCCCATGTGAGTGGGGTTGTGGCACAAAGTTTGTGTCACAATCATTATTCGGAAAAAAAACGCAGTAAAACAAGAGGCCACTGGTAAAATGCGTGGCCTCATAATTCTAAAGGATGCGTTCACTGATTATTCACCAAAAGAAGGGGTTTTTTTTTTTTAAATCCACACCAAAAAGAACCTCGTTGAGTAAATCAATAAAGGAAGGAGAAAAATTGAACATTAATTAGAAAACATTATTGATTTTCAAATAGAGTCTGTAGTTGAACCTATTTTTCTAGAGAAAATTATCTAAATGGTCCCTGTAGTTTCACCCGAGTCTCGATTTAGTCCCTCTAGTTTCAATTGCACTCCAACGAACCCTGTAGTTTCAATTTTGGTCGAATTAGGTCCAATCGATAACGGACGTTTGCGAATTACATGGAAAACCTAATTTGGGGGGTTTTTTGAGGGGCAAAACTGACTTTTTGACCCTCCTTCTTCCCCAATTTAAAACCCCAACCCTAATCATTTGCTTTGCAAAAAAAAAAAATAATAATCAGAATATATTGTTGATATCTTCTCTGTTTAAATTTGCAATTGGACTTACCAAAGAAAATTTGCAATCAGAAGTCAGAACGAAACAAAATGTTGGTTACCAAAACAAAGCTTGTATTCTCTGTAATGAACAATCTTGTTTTGGTTGTTTTGTATTTGTTTGTCTGCAATTCGAATTTAGAGATCCACTGAAGTTCCATGTAAGAACATCGATTCGTTATATAAAATTCTCGAACAATCCTTAAGTAGGATTTGCTCATCTCTGTATTCTCTGTAATGAAGCAGAGGTTGAAAAAGTTGCCATTGTTTGTGAGGATTTGGAGGAGAGAGAAAGTGTGGAGATTTTGGTGTGAGAGATGAATGTGAGAATGTGAGAAGGTTGAGAAAGCTGTGTCAATTTAGGGTTAGGGTTAGGGTTTCAAATTGGGGAAGAAGAAGGAGGGTCAAAAAGTCAATTTTGCCCCTCAAAAAACCCCCAAAATTGGGTTTTCCGTCTAATTCACAAACGTTCGTTATCGATTGGACCTAATTCAACCAAAATTGAAACTACAGGGTTCGTTGGAGTGCAATTGAAACTAGAGGGACTAAATCGAGACTCAGGTGAAACTACAGGGATCATTTTGATAATTTTTCCTTTTCTCTAACAAGCGAGGAGTCTAGTAGACCTATGGTAATTTCTCCGTCACAATTATTGTGAAAAGACGTCAATAAGTATAAATGAGCTTCGAACAATTTATATATATGTGAGAATTTATGCATAACCTAAAAGATGTCCTCCAATTTTACAAACTCCTCGTGCCCCGTACCTCGTTGTCGGTGAGAAGAGAGCCTTGTCTCGTGTTTGGATCTTGGCATTAGTCTGCCTTCATATTTTCGTTGCTTTATTCCTATTCATTGTATTCGGATGAAAACCGTTGTAAGTGCCTAATGGCTTCTTATTATATAAACGAATGGAATTTGGATTTTAAAAAAAGCTACAAAAGCCTTCAAATTTTATGTGATTAATCTCAGGTATGGTAGACATCTGGAATTTATGGGTGGAGGGGTTAACGTTGTTGTGATGTGGAAAGGCCTGGATTGTGCCTCCATCCATAAAGGGTTTATCGGTCTAGTGGCAGGGGTGGAAATTCAGAAAAGCCAAGATATTTTTTTTGGGGATAGGCGTGACACCTTTTTCTATTTTTGTGACAAGTTAAATTTGACTTTTTAACTATATATTTAGATTTGAATTCAAGTATATATTTGAGTAAAAACTTGGTTGATGAGAAAATTCTAAATTTTGAAAAAATATATACAAACCTGATCACCCATTACTGATGTAACCTAGTATTGAAGTGCATCACAAGTAGTTCTTACTGTCCATCTACAGAGTCATAAATAAATAAATAAATAAGAGATAGTAAATGATTGAGAGGTAAAATGAATAATGGAAAAAGCTACATCTCAACTGACCCGAACCTGCCAAAACATGGAGTACTCCAAAGTCCAAACAATATTGACTCCAACAGCTGGAGTTTTTATAACTAAACTACTAGCATTTGCATTAATTTAATTTAATTTGTAATGTGTACTTAATTTCCTTCTTGAGTGGACAATTACTGTTTGTTTATCTTTTGCAAAACTGAATTTATGTTTGATAATTAATTATTCAACCTTTTTTTATTATGCTTATATGTTTTGAATTTTGTAGAAAGTGCTTTCATAATAGAAAAGAGAGAGAGAAAGAGTAGATGTCCTCATATTAGGTGAAACTAAAAGGACTTGGTTTCTCAATTATGAAAAAAAATATAATGCACTAACGAGTCCTAGAGGGGGGTGAATATGACGACAATTTAAAAATTAAGTCTAATTAAAAGAAATCCAATCATCCATGCTCCATTCAAATTGCCACAATTTAATATGCAAGATATAAAGCAATTAAAGTAAAGAGACAAGTCAAAAGATATACGTGGAAACTACTTAGGGTCTAAACACCCTAAGCATAAAACCACGGCCTATTCCTACTTATGCATTCCATAAATCAAAAAGTTTACAAGAATTAACAAGACTAGGAATTACCCAACAAACCCCTTGTGACACCTAGCTCCAATTCTTGATAGTACCCCGTAGCCCTCTTTGATTCCATGGACTCCACAAGCACACCCGTCTTGATCTTCGAGTCAACTCGGCACCGGTCCAACCGGCTCACGTAGAAACAAGGCAATATCGATCATATGAATGAAATGTTAAGGAATGAAGATTTTTGTGAAAAACAATCAATCTAGATGTAATCCATAGAGTATTAGAAGATTAATCTAGATTGACAAAATGAATGATCAAACTCAAGGTTTAAATCATATCATACATCAAGAACCCATAAAAGATAAAAAAAAAAAAAAAGACTTGATTTTTAATGAAGGTTCTTGATGAAGAAAATCAATCTAGAGCAAATACATGGATAATAAAAGTATTGCACTAGATTGACAAGGAAAATGATCAAACACAAAGTTTAAATCATATTTAAAGCATCTAAACCCATGAATATAAGAAAAGATTGTTTCTTGATGATGCAATGAAGATTTTGAGAAGAATCAAACTAGAGCATGTACATAAATATAAGAATATAGCACTAGAATGAATAAAAGATGATCAAATCAAAATAGAAATCACCTCAATAGCATAAAACCCCATGAGCAAATGAAGGAGATGTATTTCTCTCTCTAAGGTGGGCTAATGCTCTCAAAATCTGACCTAGAAGAGTGAAAAATAAGTTTATATAGTGTCAAGGACACAACCCTAGCATAAGCCAATAGGAACACGCCACATACACTAGTGAAAACGCGCCGCGCTTGAAGTTGTGTACGGAGACAAGCAACAAGCGCTCAGCAGGCGCAACGGAGATGTGCAGAAAGGAAAAGCGCTAATAGGTTCAACGAGCGCAGCGGGTAGCGCTCATCGAGCGCATCTTGCTGAATCTGTTTTTAATGAACCAAACTAAAGCGCTAGATAAGCGCCAGTAGCGTTAAACAAGCGTTGCACTCAGAATCCCTTTTAAAATAGGTACATGCCTTAGAAAAATACTTGATGCTCACATTATAAAGCTAAAATGCAATATCATGCAACATAAAAATGATTAAATCCCTAAACTATATGAAGAACATGATAATGCAACATTATACCTTTCATGAATCGAATACGAGCCAAGGAACGCACAACTCCATTTCTCCAATCTTTCAACCACCGGGTGGAGCATCTAGACTCAATCAACTAAGCAACCTCCCAAACCCAAATGGAAAAAGATAAAAGTACAAAATCCAATGGTTTGTCGGAATCCGGAAAATGCCAATAATACTAACAAATTATACTTGCTAGAAATTGAAGTCCGTGTTGTTTGTTTATTTTTCCCGGTCCCTTGCTAGACCCAATTCAATAATCAACTTCTTTTTTTCTTTTCTTTTTCGACGAAAAAAGCACGGACTTCAATTTTGAGAAACCAAGTACTTTTAGTTTCACCTAATACATGAGGACATTATACACGACCAAAAAACCACAACTCATTCCATAATCCCTCGGCTACACATGGGATTCACCACTCCATAATTGTGTGTAAGTCCCACATACAGGACCTGCCCCAGGGTAAGCCCCGCAAACCCTTGGTCTAGGGCAACCCAAAAAAAAAAAAATTTGTTTTGTACTACATTATGGTATTTAATTTTAATTACGGGCATAATAAAATCTAAACAAGTGTGGTAGTACTGTTGGTTATCGCCTTTGTATCAAGATCCCCTGATGCGGGTTTGAGTCCTTTAACCCCCATTTGTACTTTTGGTCTTACGCTGATCTCCCCTAAGGTTTCTAACAATAAGAACTTCCCTTCAGATTATTTAAATGAAAATGTCCTCCACTCCATCTCACTTTTAACTAATTGGATCAGATTGCCCCTGTCACACGTACG
The DNA here is from genome assembly GCA_016920895.1 of Vaccinium myrtillus. NCBI lineage: Eukaryota > Viridiplantae > Streptophyta > Magnoliopsida > Ericales > Ericaceae > Vaccinium > Vaccinium myrtillus. The sequence goes on along the minus strand of CM029278.1, from coordinate 25,470,027 downwards.
CCTTTAGTTAAGATATGAAAAGTGATGTCTAGTAGTATTTTTTTATGTAACTCCCATTTCACCTTTGTGTAGAAAAAAGGACTTCTTTTGGTTACCATAACAACCAAAACTTTGGGTTACCAATAAAGTATATTATAACAACCAAAAAAAAAGCTTAACTAATAACAACAAAATGCGCGCAAAAAAAAAAAAAAACAAGTTTTGGGTATATAGTACATACGCAACTTCAATGTATTTTTCAGTAATCGATACCCTAAGAATCCGTATTGCCAAAACAACAAAAAAACAAGCATAACGAACACCAAAAAAAATTTTGTATCATCCTCCAAAACTATTCGTACCATATGCTTTCAACATACATCTCTTCATAGATAACATAAAACAAGCGTAACATTTCAAAATTACGCACCATATACAACAAAAAATACGTAACATTTCCATTGTAGCCTTCCTGTTTAGATATTGTAGCAACCCCATTATAGCTTATACTACACTTGTATTGTGCAACAAACCAAGAAGAATTTGCTTCAAAAATGTAAGAAAAATTCATTTTCTTTAAATCGGAAGCACCGTAAGCGGAGATACATTTTGAATTTGATTTCTTTGATGTAATTCAAGCTAAAAGCAATATGTAACCTTGATTTTTTATGACTTTCATGTCCTTTTTTTTTATACTTAAAAGTAAGTAAGTGGGCAACCAAGCATGAAGTCGGGCTTGGGCAACCGAAACCTCGGGACCGGCCTTACCCACGTGTATGTGGGGAATTGTGGATTGGGTTGTGGTTTTTTGGTTGTGTACCTAGACTTTTTTTCTTTTTTTCTTTTTTTCTTTTTTCAATTTTGAATGCACTTTCTGCAAAATTCAAAACATGTAAGCATAAGTAAAAAAGATTGGTGGAATAATTAACTATCGAACTTAAATTCAGTAGCATGTAGTAGCTAATTTGTAACTAACCAAGAAGCCATAAGTTTGGTTTCTTTATTGAGCAATGTTACAAACACAATTTTAAAACGTAGTTCCACATAAAACTGCGCCAGGAAATGTTGCGTGAACATGTACCTGGAAATGTTCGGTTTCTTTATCCGGTCGTTAATTTCTACGTCCCCTTAGTCAAGATTTATATAAGCTGACCTGAATAGGGCTATCCTCAAACAAAAGTGAAATATATATAACTGAACTAGGAGGCCAAAGAACTATAGCCATGCTTCTAAATGGTCTATGCAGTAGACTGTAGAAGCCACCCGGCCATTATTAACAAGAAGAGAGACACAGAGAGCTAAATCGTGTGCAACCAGGAAAAGATTAAGAAAAAATTTGAAAAAAAATACAAATTAATCTCACTCATAATGATGGGAAAATGCTAGGAACACAACTATCAGGATACAACCCCTCACATACATGTAGGTCCCACATACATTTAGTACGCATGACCAATGGCAGAACCAAGATTCGGACGCGAGAGTGACACCTTTCATTGGTAATCTAGTTGCATGTTCTACGGAAAAACATGAAGAAGAAAATTAAGTTTAAAACCATATCATATGTGTTCGGAAGTGCGGGTGACACCTATCACACCCCTTCTTTGTGACTCCACTCGAAATACTAGATGGTAGGTTGTTGATATCCTAATCTTCAACTACTCTCATTATTTGGCAGTAAAAACATGTCTAAGTTAGACAACTACTCGAAATACTAGATGGTAGGTTGTTGAACGCAATTGTATCCGGAGTTGTGTTCTTATCATCGCTCCTCGTTATTGCAGTCAAACGGAATAACAAAGGTGATAGTTTCGCACCCCTTTTTTTTTATTCTAACGAAATTTGATGTTCAACACCTACATTAGAGCATCTCCACTTCTTACCTAATTTTTTACTCAAATTTGAGTAAAAACTTGGATAAAAACTTGATTTGATACGGCTCCTTCCAATTCTTACGCAAATTACACGGTGGAGATTTGATCCACAATATTGAATGACAAAATGGTAAATAGCATTGCAACAAAAGTGCCTTGAAAATTTGATTAAAAATTTGGTTCACATCAGATTTGGTTAAATATTTGAGTAAAAATTATATTTGGTATAGGTTTGGGTAAAGAGTGGAGGAGGGTTTTGAATGATTTTTACCCCAAATTGAGTTTGAATCTAAATTTGAGCAAGGAGTGGAGATGCTCTTAACAACCTCTCACTATTGTAGGGATAATTTAACCCATAAACGCAAGGGTGCAAAGCTTAATAATTGATTGTTTGTTGGAGTGAAGTAAAAGGTGGACGCCAGGAGAGAGGAAGTGGAGAGAGAAGACAAGAGAGGGGATTTCAATCTGGGTCATCCAATACACTTTTGAACGGCCCAAATACAATATTCAGGTACCACGCAGGCTCGGCCACATGCTACCCACTCGGTACGCAAAAAAATTTGGACAGCAGACCCATAGAATTAATTTTAAGGACATACCAGGCCCTCCAATAATTAAGGATGACCGAGTCTTAAACATGCATTACTTAGAACCCTGTTATGCAAGTATGAAAAGTGAAAACCAAAACTAAAGATGTCAAAAACAAATTCAAAAGAGAGAACAAAATCATAGATTGGAGTGTTACACAATGCTGCCATATTTTAACTGTTATCAAATAGATTAACATATATAACCTCGAACAAAGACTAGGTATTGAAAACTAAATTGACGTAACTGACGGCTTAATCACTTGAAGCACTTGGCATCCAAAAGAACCTCTCCCTCGAACGGTTCTTGATCTTCTATCATCTGATTGACCCTCTCCTTCTGGGCTTCGTCCGATAAGTCAACCTTAGTCCACTCGTAGAGCTCCATGTCATAGCACTCGTCCATAACAAATTGAGGGATTTCCTGGCCACGGAAAAGCCATAGCCCCTTCACCTTGAACGGAGGCTCTGAGCCGATCACCAACATCTTACCGAAGGCATACTTGCGAGCCAGGTCCATCCGTTGGAGGAATCCACCGACCTTGTTCAGAGTAACAAATGAGACGGTATTCTCATTGTTGTACTTGTAATCGCAGAACCAAAGAGAGTATCCCTCCGGATCATACATGTCCCAGAAACCTGCAAAAGATGAGACTTCGTTGGATGATGTGTGTCTGCGCCATTTATTTTTTTTAATCAAAATGTCTTGGCCACATGCAAAACACCTAGTAAGACTCGTAACTAAGGAAATAGAGGAGCACACATGCCTAGCCAAGTCAGAGTTTCATCTTAGTTTTGAATTGGGACAGAATTTAGGACAACAAAAAGTGAGTGGTGTTTGGTAAAAAAAGACACAAAAATACAGGCTAAAGGGGATTTCAGTTCAACCCGGAAAAAATTACCACCACGTATCCCAAAGAAAAGAGAAATCAAAATCAGGAAATGGGAGGGAAACCATCAGAAACCAAAAGATAATCCCCAAAAGCTTATGAAGCAGTACGGTCCGCATCATGGTTTTGGTCATTCATTGACCACATCACTTGGCTCCTCCCCACAAACTCACACACAATGTATAGAGATACAAAACACGGAATTATGTGATAACAGAGAGGAACAAGAAAAACAAGTAGCGTCCTATACCTTTTGTGATGGGTTTATTTTGTTGAGCTCGTCGATTTGATTTGACCATACAGCGATTGGACATCGATAACCACATGATTGAATTATGAGTTGTAATTTTTTATTTAATGAGATATATATACTCGGAAGGGCTTCATTCGAGCATTTTTCGATAAATTATATATGTACGGTTATTATGAAAAACCGCTCGGATGAAGCCCTTTCGGGTATTTTTTTTTTGTGATTCCTCGCGTTGGCCATGGAAAACATGTTTTAAACACATTGAGCGGTTCGGATCGTCGAAATTTGGTCCGGAAAATCAAAAAAGGGGTGGTCCTCACGGAGGAGATCTTTGAAGGAGTCCTCAATAGAACATCTTTATATATATATATATATATATAGGGAGAGCTTCTCCTCCGGGATCCGGGACTCTATGATCCGAGCATTTTTTTGACGATCCGATCCGTCCAATGTGTTCAGAAGGTGTTTTCAAGGGTCCACGCGGGAAATCTTCAAAAAAAATACCGGGAAGGGCTTGATCCAAGCAGTTTTCGCAAAAACTATTTACAGTTTTTGCGAAAACTGCTTGGATCAAGCCCTTCCCGGTATTTTTTTTTGAAGATTTCCCGCGTGGACCCTTGAAAACACCTTTTGAACACATTGGACGGTTCGGATTTTCCAAAAATAATTTGCAACACAAAAAAAGTCATGTTTTTCTTATTTCCGGGAGGTGTGGACTAGAAAATCCACCTATATGTATATTTTGTTGAGCTCGTCGATTTGATTTGACCATACAGCGATTGGACATCGATAACCACATGATTGAATTTTGAGTTGTAATTTTTTATTTAATGAGAAATATATATATACTTCTAATCCACACCTCCCGGAAATAAGAAAAAAAATGATTTTTTTTGTGTTGCAAATTATTTTTGGAAAATCTGATCCGTCCAATGTGTTCAGAAGGTGTTTTAAAGGGTCCACGAGGGAAATCTTCAAAAAAAAATACCGGGAAGGGCTTGATCCAAGCAGTTTTCGCAAAAAATGTAAATATATATTTTTTGCGAAAACTGCTTGGATCAAGCCCTTCCCGGTATTTTTTTTTGAAGATTTCCCGCATGGACCCTTGAAAACACCTTCTGAACACATTGGACGGATCGGATAGTCAAAAAAATGTTTGGATCATGAGGTCCGGAAATGAAAAGTCCGGATAAGAAAACACAATCACCGGTGTATATATATATATATATATATCCAAAACAAGGATGAAAATCAAAGAACCATTTGGTTAACCCAGAAAACAGAAACAAAAACAAGAACTCAAGAAACAAACCAAGATCCAGGAAATTAATGAAGAGGGCTCAGAAAAAATATGGGTATGAGAGTCGTATCAGCAAAGATTGATGTAAATCAAATCAGAGTGGTGCATGACTGTGTTCCTCTTCATTGCCCCAATCAAAACTCAAAATCCTAAACCAAGTGCTGAGTGTGAAGATTGTAGAACTACAGATGAATTTTATTATACTGTAGAACTACAGATGAACTCGATTATACTGGTGAAGTTGTAAGTACGAGCAATTTTTAGGAGTGCGTGGAGATTATGAGAGAGGTATACTGCAATTTATGAAAGTGGATAAAAAAGAGGCGAGCACGGAGACTAGGAAAAAGAAGACGAAACATTAAAGTGAATGTAATACCTTTGACTGCAACTTCACGGAAGTTGGTCTTTGTATTTGAGTACAACCTCTTCCAATCATCCAGTATCATCTTACTTGGGGGCAGTAGATCAAGTGGATTCTTCGGTTTGGGCTTTGGTTGCCCCTCTTCCTGACCATCATCTACTTTAGGCTTAGCTTGCTCCTTCTTGGCTTCTTTCTTCGGCTCCTCCTTGGGCTTTGGTTTAGCGGCTTCTTTAGGCTCGGAAGGCTTCTTCGAAGCAACAGGAAAAACCTTTTCAGCCTGCTTTACCTCACCAAATATCTTGCGGAAATTCGGTTGATTAATCATGGTCCAAAAATATCTCTCAACATGTGGGAACTCAGCAGTGAAGCTCTTAGTCATGACCCTCATGAATCCCGGAAGCAAATTGCATGTCATGATAATGTCAGCAAGGGTCACAGCATGACCAACCAAATAAGTGTTTGAAGCCAGATATGTGTTCAAAGCACCAAGAGATCTCTTCAACTGAGAAATAGCAGCTTCCTCAGCCTTCAAACGACAACACAAAAGGATAAGTAAAGAGAGCCAAATACAAAAGAAACTAAATGTAAACAATGGAACTTAAAGATGAACCCACCCAACACCTGCACCAAAATGACCAAACATTTCTAATGGAGAAAAAGGAAGAAAGAAAAGGATAGTGATGGCCTGATGGGTAAATGCCAATTGCCTACAATCTACGGATTTGAATTACTCCATATTTAAATTAAAGAACCCTTGCTATGGGGACCTACACTAAACTCCTAAAACAAAATTACAAATGCTCTAGGTAGATACAAAGTAAACAAAAGGTTTAAAATGACAATGGAGGTCTTATAACTTTAATTCCTTCCATCAAGATTTTTGACAGAAAAGATTCCATACTTCAAATTCTGCCACCGTTATAGGCAATAAATCTGTTTCAAAACTATCAGAAGATCTAAACTGGGGTCATTACATATTTAGCAGCTCCATGAGTAAATAGATTGCTATGGATACAAGAATCCTACAAGTGGGGCAAGCTTTCATACATAATTTTCTACCATCACTTGGTAAAAACAGAATGCGTAGCAAGTAGCAACACTGCCTGAATACATATTTAACTAAATTATGATGATATGGAACAGAATGCAGCAATTGAAGCCAAAAAAAAAAAACATCCAAGGAGGCATGATGATTCACATAGCACCGACAAGTATGTATGATGTTAGAGGAAAGGGCCTGGAGTGGCGGGAGGTAGAGGATTGGATGATTAGCGCCTATACTAATTTAGAGTATCTGTCAGACCTTTGGGCTTTCTCCTTCGATATCTATTGTGTAGAGCTTTTTCTGTGGTCATGTTTGCTGAAATGGGTGGTGACATGGCATCTTCACTAATCTAAAGACATTAACTCATAAAAAAGAGAAATTACTTCTCTACACAAGTCAAAAAATATCAAAGGACATGAGAATCCTGAGATAAGAATTCACACTTCACATTAACTCATAGCCCTTTTTTCAGTTCTCCTAAATCATTGTTGTTGCTTGTAAGTGGTGGTGGAATAGCTCTTTCCAGTCTCAACAAAACAAGAGAAAGACAAGTAGAAATTATTAACTCACCGGAGGAAGGTAAACACCCGATCCCATTCTTGGGAAAAACCATTTTGAAATATTTTCATCAATCTCCGTTGCTGAAAAATCTATCCACTGCTCAATATGGGCCTAGAAAAGCAAGGAAACACATTACAAACACAAGTCTCAGAAAGATGGAAAGTTTCCTTCTTTCCAGTGATGACATTAGAAAATAAAATTTCTTAGAGTAAAACCACGTACATGTTTAACTCGAAGAAATAGTAATAAAACCAACGTAAATAAACAAATCCTACATATTCTATTAATGACGAGCCATAAAGAGGATTGTCAGGCACCACGCGAGTAACTGCAGCAACCAATACAAACTTGTCAGTAACCATAACAATGGGGCGGGCAGAGGAAGAAAAGAAGCTAGAATACAGTCCAACCATAACGTGCTATGGCATTGCTCTCGAAAATGGGGCCATCAGGAGTTTCCAGCACAGGAATCTATACATCAAGAAAATATATTTCATCACATAATGAATAAATTATAACATCTGGTTGCTTATGATCTTTAAACCAAAACTTTTACCTTCCCAAGGGGGTTCATCTTAATAAACTCTGGGGTTTTATTTGACACCCCATTCGTAAAATTTGGGGCCAGTTCAACTTGGACACCACTGTACTCTGCAGCGATGATTGCCTTCGTTGCATTTTTGTTTCCTTTCTGTGCATGCAAGATCTACAAAATAGAACAAAAAAACCATAAGCATTTCATTTCTAAGACCAAATTTACTGAAATGATTCTTTCATCACTTTTTTTCTAAGACCAAATTACTCGAGGTGCAAGCTTACACGCACCTCGAGTAATTCTTTCATCACAATTTTTTATGGACCTCTATAATGATTCAAACTGACTAACTGATATTGCAGGAGGGGATATGTTTGTGAAGTATAATTTAGGGAAGTATAATTTAGGAAAGTATAATTTTAGGAATTATAATTTAGCGTTTCCAATTGTTAGGTTTCAATTAATTTGTTATTTATCTTTTATGTTAGGGGTAACTTAGTCCTTTTATGTTATTAAGGTTTTGCTAGGGTTTTTTAGGCTTAGGCTATATAACCCCTTGAATTAGTCTTGGAATCTCTAAGTCTTTGCAATGGAATTAGAAAGTACGTTTGTTGGTTTGGTAGTACTACGCTTGTTTTCTTCTCTTTCCTTAGAAATTTTACATGGTATCAGAGCCATAAGATCTAGGCGTGTGGGATATTCGCTCCCCGGCGGGCGGCTATGCCTCGCCGCCGTCCGTCAGGCTTCATCGAAGTAACTGTTTATCGAAGGTAGTGACTGTTCACGGGTATTGTTCATTGTCAAAGTTTCTCTCTACTTCCTCCTATTTGCATCGGCAATTTGGCCTTTGTTTAGCATTAGTTCTTCCTCCTCTTTGCATATGTTCGGTGTCGGTCCTTCCTATTCGCATGTTCTAGTTCTGCACCGCTTTGCATTGTTTCGGCATCTTCGCAGTAGTAGATTTGCATCAGTTGATTCGTAGTATGATTTGCAGCCGTTGATTTGCAGTAGTAGCATTGGTATTGGCATTGGTATTGGTATTGGTATTGGCAATGGTTCAGCACTTATTGATTGGCAGCAGTGGATTTGCAGTAGTTTCTTTGCAGTTGTTATCTCCTTGGCAAACTCACGATGCTTCGCATCAGGAGTTTGAAGAGGGATGTGAAGTATAATTTAGGAAAGTATAATTTTAGGAATTATAATTTAGGGTTTCCAATTGTTAGGTTTCAATTAATTTGTTATTTATCTTTTATGTTAGGGGTAACTTAGTCCTCTTATGTTCCTTTTATGTTAATAGGGTTTTGCTAGGGTTTTTTAGGCTTAGGCTATATAACCCCTTGAATTAGTCTTGGAATCTCTAAGTCTTTGCAATGCAATAAGAAAGTACGTTTGTTGGTTTGGTAGTACTACGCTTGTTTTCTTCTCTTTCCTTAGAAATCTTGCAAAACTCTAGATGACACATTACACATCCTATTGAAATACTAGTGAATTATGTACAGAAAACATGTCACTGAATCGCAAGGGTCAAAGATGGACATATTCTAGCTACCTATGCGACTCGAGTGTCTGCAATTGGGGAACGAGCCTAAAGCTAATAACAAACTTGTTATGTTTAAAATAACATATCAGAAATATTCAAAATCCAAATACATATAATCTCAGTATCTCACAAAGAAATACAAGCCAGTTTTAAGCAATAAACAACATAACTAGTAAAAACTAGAGAGCACAACTAAAACTTTAAATTGACTTGAGCAAGGGACATCCATGTAGTCACTTTGCATGCAGCTAATTACTAGAAGGAACCAAGTTATGCGCTTTCAGTCTAAACATCGGCTTTTCCCGATTTGTAATCACTTGAAAGTTGCAAGTTAGATTTTAGTTTACAATTTCTTTCTGAAAATTTATTACCTTAAAAGACATAAAACAAGTTGTGTAGCTTTTTTTAGCTAAATACAAGTTGAAAATGATCGGTTACATAAGTTATCGAAAAAACAAGTGGTTAATGTGTTTGTCTAGCTTTTTTTTAGCTAAAATAAAAGTTCAAAGTGATTGGTTACATAAGTTACAGAATAAATTACTTTCAAATGAATGTCTGCGTAGACCTTAATAACCCTACCGAGACACTCCTTAATAAAGTGTTTTTTTGTCGAACAGGTATTTAAAATCCCAAATAAGGCTGAAATACTATAAATAGAAGCTTAAAATAATCTAGAAAAGCTAACAATTGCTGCCAAACATCATTCACTAACCTCTAGCAAATAAACTATTTAAGTTAAATTACAAGTAGGGTTGCTAAACAAAGTAACGAACTAAGCTACTTGAGTTCGAGCTCATGTTCCATCATTAAAAACTAATTCAAGATCTGTTTCTTACATAAAGAAACCAATCTTAAACTTATTTAGGACGTGATTAAGTGTCAAACCAAGCTCGAACAAGCTACTACCCAATTCGTTAAGCTTTGATAGCTAAAAATTCAAGTCACTCGTGTTCGGATCCATTAAAGCTCATTTGAGATTGACTCATCTCATAAACAAGCTAAGCTTGAACATATTCTACAAGCTTGTTAAGTTTTCAATACAAGCTTGATCAACCACTTTGCTCAAATCATTCAGCTCGTTTATCGCCCCTAATTGCAAGTGCTAAAAAATGGAGCCAATGTAATTGCCCGTAGACTGAATTCCAATGACTTACTAACAAAGATACTGCGCAAATGAAATTTATAAATGCATGAATTTATAAACTGATTTAAGCTGTTTGATTTATGTGCTTTTATCAAATCATGCAATGCACAGTACAAAACTGATCGACCAGCAGGTCCAGCACTACCAATAAGAACAGATGCTACTTACCAGCGCCATTTCTTTAACAGAGAAGACGTCTGCTTTAGCAGAACTGAAAACCAATAAACAAAAACAAATGTCAGGATTCAGGAAAATAATCGCGATAAAATTGAAACAGAGGACACTGAGTACAGTGGATCGATGTTTCACGCGCGCATAGAGACACAGGATTGGACCTCAGAATAGGAGTGCTCTTTCAGAAGCAGGGGCGCTGCTGTTGAGATAGAGAGGGAGAGGGAGAAGCAACGCTAGGGTTTTGGGGAGAGAGACAGAGAGGGAGTCCAAATCGAAATCTGTATAGTAATATTTGAATTTTTCAATAATCTAGGGGGTTTTTTTTTTTTTAACTGAATTATAGAGTAGTAGGTGAGAATGAAAGAAAAAGAAACCATCGATTTAATTTTAAAATGACTAGAAAAGACAATAATATGTGTCCATAGACTATAGTAATTGAGTTTAATGAAGGAAAAATTACTATTATAAATAAACAGTACCTTTTAAAAAATAGAAAATTACTTTTTTGAACTTAAAAAAGTATACCTTTTCTTTTAACTTTTTTCCATTCTACAAGTCTAATAAAAAGATGTAAAAAAATAAAAAATCAAGGCTACGCATAAAAATAAGACAATTTAAACGTGCTAATAACGAATTGGGTTATTAGTGGTTGTGGATACATATCGTTTATCTTATATGTAGTACAATAGTAGATTAATCACGTAGTAATAGTCCCACGATATACGACAAGTGTATTAAACAAATAAAATGGTATGACTTTTTGAATATTTAAACTTTGATAGTATATGCTAGGATTATCGTATATTCCTTGGGGCCATATTTCATTTATCAGGTACGAGCGTCAATACTGTGTATTCAATTGGGTATATCCTCAGAGTTTGCTTGAAATTTTTTGCCTGAATAGGATATTTATTGATATAAATCTTCTTAAAACATGGGATATAATCTCACGGAAATGTGGTATTAGTAATCTAATCGGTCTTAGTATGATATATATACTCACGTCAGACACGTGCTCGATGTTGGTCACCATATATTATACAAGATACATTTATTTCAATTGAGATATTACATATATACAATACGATTTTCCTAAAAATCTATTACTTTTTTGTTGATTAACAAGGTCAATTTTGCAAATGAGCATCGGCAGCGTTAATCAGTTTGTATATTACTCATAACAGACAATTGGCCTAAAGGACAAGTTTGGGGCATTTAATGGGTTTTTGTCCAGTCTAACTTATTTTAAAGCCTCCAATACATGGGTTGAAAAATTTTGAGGGCTTAAGGAGAATACTAGACAAAAATAGCCTTAATGAAGTTGTTCCACGCCTCTTTTCTGCGCCTCCTTTGTACTCTACCGAAACTTGATGATCAAATGAAAATCCCGACATTTTCTGTCAGGCGCCCAATTGTGATTGGTCCTCTTTCTCTCCCCTCTCTCTCTCTCTCTCTCTCTCTCTCTCTCTCTCTAGTTCTGTCACTATCACTTTTAAAGAGAAAATGAGGAAATCTTTCACCGGCCCCACCGTGTAGAGGGATAATTAATTTCTCTCTCTCTCTCTCTCTCTCTCTCTCTCTCTCTCTCCAATTTTTGGGTTCAATTTTAGGGGTTTTAAGCTCTTTGGGGTAGGGTATAGTGGGTTTAGGCATTTTGGGTTTAGGCACTTAGGGTATCATACAGTTTCATAGGGTTTCAGAAGTTTAGGCACTTTCATAGGATTTGGGGGGGTTTAGGCACTTTCATGCGGTTTGGGGGTTTAGGCACTTTCATAGGGTTTTGGGGGTTTAGGCCTTGTTCTCCTATAGATTTTAGGTGCATTTTATGAAAATCTCATAAAATGAACATTTTATGGAAGGGTGATAAAATGAACATTTTATGGAAGGGTGATAAAACGAAGTTGTTTTCTCAACTAATAAAATATAGTGGTTTTCCTATAGATTTTAGGAGAAGTTTATGAAAATCTCATAAAATCACTTTTACATTTTATGTGTTGAGATTGGAGTGTCATAAAATGTGAGATTTTATGTTCCAAAAATTTGTTGAAGAACACACCCTAACTCTTTTATGGACTAATGGTGGGCATTTTTGGAACGCATGAGTGATTTGTCCTCTTGGCATTAAAAAATTAATTTGTGTTCTATTTGCATAATTGGCTCCTATACTATACTATATCCATCTCGAAGGAAGACCCGACTCATAAATCTCATAAATCTGACAAATATAAGTGTTCCAATTTCTCTATAGCCAATGTCATCGCCTCTAATATACTTTCATACTAGCATCAAACCCGTGCTATGCACGAAGTCGCAATACACGGAAAAATTTAACTATTGATGAATACTTTCAACATTAAAATGACCTTGTTTGTTTGTTAGTTTAGTTTTCCACAAAAATCTAGCCTCGTACCGTGCTAAATGATTATATGCTTGGAGCACTTTGACTCCACAATCTAGTGGAAAATCGTGCTATGTACGGGATGAACTAATGGTATCATATACCAATAATTTAAATTTGTATGGCAAGAATAGTGTTATTCTACAAAACACGTGTTTTATTTTTGGTATTAAACATATTGATGAGTGATTAATCGATGAAAGTATGTAATTTTTGGGTATTAATCATGTTGATGATGATTAACCTATGAAAATGTGTATTCTTTTGGGTATTATAAATAATTAATCTTAGAACACTTATACCTTTTTTTATACTAATAATCCCTCCGTTCCTAAAGATAATCCATTGCCAAAAAACCTCTAATTTTCGGATAGAAAAATAGAGCACCTCCGTACATGATTTATACATTTTTCATATAAAATTAAAGAACTAATTGAGATTTTTATCCAAAAATTGCACGTCGCTTTATAATTAATAGACTACTCTTTTGTGAGATGGAGGTGGAAGAATATTAATTTTAGGTGCTACCTCCGAGTCAAAATCCTGGCTCCGCTCCATCCCTGGGTATTACTCTCTAATATAAATTGTCAAAAAAAATCTTATAACTTGATTAAGTACCTCACAAAATCAAACTTAATCAAATCTTAAAATACCTCACGACCTTCATATTTTGCTATGGGGCTTAACTCCTCTGTTTATGGAGCTGGACATTGCAATGGTGCAATCGTTGTGCTTAATGTATGATTGGTTCAAAATATTAATTCACTCATATGGATATATAGTTTCTTATATTTGGATGTTAGTTTTGCGACTATTACGTATCATATGTGTAGGGCATATATTTGAGTTTTGAATTTTTTTTCCAAAATATAATTCAACTGTATTCTACGGCTTCTTATTTTGTTCATATATTAATTGTTTAAGTTAGATAGATATTCATCGTTCTATCTTAAAGTAGAATATAATACTATATGTCACTTTGTCAGAAGAAGAAGAAGAAGAGAACAACTTCTATCCCACAAAACTCAAGAAAGGTTGGCTAAAAGAATTGTTAAGATCTTATTTATCATGTGATAGTCATATAGTAATTTAGTATTGTACCTTTCAAGATCTTAGCAATAGCAACTATTAACTTGACACTTACTGCTAAATTGAGAATAATATTCCAATTATGCAACCCTTTGACCATTTTTGGGTTCAAAATGTTGTTTTGACAATTTCAATCAATTGATTTTCTCATCAAGGTTCTCACATCGATCCTGTAAAAGTCGAGTCATTTTTTAACCATCATAAATTTCGACATCGAAAGCCATTATAGATTTTTTTTAAAATGAATACCAATTAATAGAAACTGAAAAAAAATTATTACAAACTAACTCACCGTTACCAAAACATGGGTTATTTGTTCATTTGCACCAAGCCAACCATGGCCCTAGCCAAAGTATAAGAACAACAATAAGGTTTGCACGAAAATATAATTGATTGGATTGAGAGACTTAAAAGTTTTTTAGACTAATGGTTGAGAAAATGGGGGATGGACATTTTCATTTTTATAAGTTTTTGTTGCATTTAGAATTTAAAACTAATTGATTATTGTTTTTATTTGCAAATGTTGAGTGATTTTTTAAATTTTTTAAATTTTTTTAATTAACTAATTAATTGTTTCATTTGTAGAATTTATTGATTGATGAGTATTTGAAATTTAAAATTATTTGACTAATTATTTTCTTTACAAATCTTGAGTGTTGATTCCTTAAATCATGGAACTTGCTTGAAATTTGGAATTACCTACTTATGGTAATTGAATTATTGTCACATGTGTCACTCAAAATCCTATACGACAAACCAACGATTTTATGCCACTTGTCGCGATGAGAGTTTTCCTTACAAAAAGTCATTCTGCTATACTATATAAGATTTTAATTAACTAATTAATTGTTTCATTTGTAGAATTTATTGATTGATGAGTATTTGAAATTTAAAATTATTTGACTAATTATTTTCTTTACAAATCTTGAGTGCTGATTCCTTAAATCATGGAACTTGCTTGAAATTTGGAATTACCTACTTATGGTAATTGAATTATTGTCACATGTGTCACTCAAAATCCTATACGACAAACCAACTATTTTATGCCATTTGTCGCGATGAGAGTCTTCCTTACAAAAAGTCATTCTACTACAGAACATATCCTGTGAGGGCTCCCTCACAAAAAAAGTGCGGGAACAGTTGTGGACCGTTGGATCCTATGCCCTTCACGCGATCCAACGGTCCACAACTGTTTTCCCGCACTTTTTTTTGTGAGGGAGCCCTCATAGGAAACTTCTTGCATTCTACTATACTATATAAGATAACTCCTCATTTTGCATCCATATTTTAACTTTGAATCCCGTAAATCTAGACTCGTTATTGAGTGTATTCAATCATATCATTATCAATTTTGATTGCTTCCCTTTGTTTCTTTAAATACTAGCCATCAAATGTTTCATGGATCCAATATTGCTATGCAGAACTTAATATTTTAACAAAATAATATTGTGGGTTTTTTGAAATACCATGCGGTGGCTATCATTAAGCATATTGTATTTCAGAGGCATTATAACCATAGTTATCAATCTCATACCGATCAGCGTACTGTTTTCCCTACTGGGACGATACGCTGATACCGGATCGTATCTCGGTACCATTTTAGATTTATCGCAATATACATATTTAACATACTTATGTATAATTGCAAAAATTAAAATGGAGAAATAAAATAAATCCTACCATTTTGATATACCTTTATACTAGTTCTGATGACAAATTAACATGATTAATTTGACTAATATATCCGGGAAATTTTTTTTTTGACTAATATAAAATGAACTCCAAATTTGGTTAAAGTACCTTAAAATTCATGTTTTTTTTATCCAAAGGGGAAAAAAAATACATTAGTTTTTTTGTGTACCGACCGAGATTTTGAGACAAGGCCGGTACAGGCTGGTACAAGCCCGTTATTGGATGGTATTTTGGCCAATGAGAAACACCAACGTATATGTATCGTTTTATGTCCGGTACCGAACGAGATTCATAACACTGATTGTAAAATATTGTGCGAAAATGCGACTCCCTCTACCACGCGAGTCGAATTGTCAGAAAAATCATTCACGCAAAAATGAGAGTTAATTACCTATAAGAAATCACATCGAAGCTATTTTGAGATTGACTTAATTAAAACTCATACGATTGGCTTAAGTCAATTTTTAGAATCGATGTATTGTGAGAAAATGACTTGTTTCGTAAAATGTAACAATTTGATAAAATCAGCTAAAATTAACATTCGATTAAATCAACAGTTGAGCCAACAACCGTTCACGTTAGCAAATATTAATTTTGGCAGATTTTATAAAATGAGAAACTCATTCAAGCCAACAATTAAAACAAGGCCTTAATTTAACATAATTTTAAAGCTCATTAAAATTTCAAATCAAGCTTTAACAATAACGATGTTGGGATTGTTAGACTTGTTTATCAGTCTAATCACAATGGAAAAATTATCTGGTGTTGCTTGCCCCGGTACAAAAGTGAGTGGGTCCACATTTCCAAGCGTGTATAGGTTGGATCCATTTGAGGGCCAGAGCACCAAATAATTTTCCCAGCGCGAGAGAGAAAGAGATCTCTCCTGCGTCCTTCTTCTCCTTCGACCGATTCACCAGGGAGTGTCCACGCGTGTAGAGAGAGAGAGAGAGAGAGAGAGAGAGAAATGGCGAGGAGACCGGACGAAGAGTACGATTACCTGTTCAAGGTGGTGTTAATCGGCGATTCAGGCGTGGGCAAATCCAACCTCCTCTCCCGATTCACCCGCAACGAGTTCTGCCTCGAATCCAAATCCACCATCGGCGTCGAATTCGCCACCCGCACCCTCCAGGTCCCTCCTCTCTCTCTAAAACGTACTCTCTCTCTAGAAAAATGTTTCTCCTCTACTCTCATTTTCATTTTCTGTGATCTCTCATGTGTTCACTTGAACTCCGAGTAGTAGTTATTTGTATCTCCGTATCTCTCATTTTAGTTTGTAAGTGATTTGTATTTAAATTTCAGATTTATTTGTGCAATCGCTCTTAAATTGTCCGACTTGAACTTCCAGTACTTGGATTTTGCATATCTGTTTCTCTTTCTCATCGATTCGGTGATTTGTTTATGATTCTGGAGTTGGTTTCTTGGATCTTGTATACTGTATACTGTGAATTGGTTTGCATGGATCTGGTTTCGTACGCGCGCGCTCATACGTGGTCGAAAATGATCGATTAGGTATTCGCGGATTGTGGTTTACTTGATGTGTATTGTTGAAGTAAGTTTAGTGGTTGTTCTGATTCGGAAGGGGGTAAGGATTTGGCTTCTTTCTATCCATAGTGAAGTGAAATATTATATTCTGCGCATGTCAAACTTCGGAAATTTGGAAGACATTGGGAGTTCTTGATTGTTGATAAATCTAATTACTGAATTTTGTCCATGTGTTGTTTGGAGGTTGTCATTTTGAAGTCGGAGTCTCAAAATAAAGCTTAATTCTCATGACACATGAGTTGAAAATTGGAACTAAGGACGTAAAAGTATATGGTGTATGCATTTGATCTCGTATTTTTTGGTATGTGAACATGCGTCATAAGGTGGTTCATTGTTTTGATGTTTTCTCATTCAGTCCAAACCTAAATGTGGTCGATGAATAGCTGTCCATGCATCAACAGGGATGTATGAATTCTGGAGAGGAGAGGTACCGTGTTGGTCCCCCGATTGAGAGTTACTTTTCTGCAGGGCCTCCCTCCAGTAGGTTCTCTCTTTTTTTTTTGGCCTTTCGCTGGTTTTGTCTCAAGAGTCAAGACATTCAGCCAATATTATTTTACGCATTTTAGGTGCAAGGGAAGGACAATTCTCATATTTTTCTTGACTGCTTTGATCTTCATTTATTCTGCTATAGTCTGGAGCCCAAAGCTACATAATTCTGGCCCATGCTTATAACCTAGGATATTGTTGAAGCAGGGCAGAAAAACCTCTTAAAATAACATCAGGATAAACAAGTCTGATAGTCTCAATAGCCTTATAGATGTTTGTGTTTTGCACTGTTATCTTTAGAGGCCATTCAAAACAAGGTTTATATTTTATTTCACATCTTACAGGGATCGTGGTGGTCATTTTCGCTCATCTTCTTGTAGGGTTTCGTAATTTGGATAGACGCTATGTTTGCATATCATACATTGGTTCTGTTGTTGGAAGTGTTTTGATGTCTATGAAACTCCCAACTCTGAGCCAAAAAATGGTCTTGTTTGGACAACTGTATGAACGTAAAAAAAAAAAAAAAAACTAGGAATAAGGAATCCTTTGTGTTTTTTGTTGGTTTTATGATCCTGATGGTCCTTGATGTGTTGAAGCTCAGACCATGAATTGGTTTCTGCCTTTCTGGTTGAGGTTCCCTAGCCTGTTGAACCAGTGACCGACTCAAGTTGGGCGTGGCTGGAAAAATAGTGATATTTATTAGCTAAAAAGAAGAATTATAATGCTTCAAGACCTTTTAGATCTAGGACGCAGCATTTGGAATTACCTTTGTAAGTCTGGAAGTTTTTGGGCCGTTTCCACCTCCAGAATACTAGGATATCTTTGACCACTGTAGTCCGAACTTTGATTCTGTTTTTTTCCTACTTGTTTCTACATGCAAAGGGGAGGTTATTAAATTTACTGAAGTGATAGTTGTATGCTTTATGTTTGCGCTGTTGAAGGTATGCTTTGGTGTTCCTTGATTTGAATACTTCTTTCTTGCATTCCATTGTATTTTTAACCTGTTATTCATTTCTGTAGCATATATTCTTTTATGTATTTTTTAGATTGTGTAATTACCGTGGTACCATAGTAGATGCAAAATAATGGCACAACAATACACGATATCAATTCAAGGACACTGCCTGCAAGTTGCAACCTAGTTAGCTGCTGGTAATACATACCTTGTAACTGGAATTAACCCTGTGATTAGTAGTTGTAGATCTTTCTTTCTCTCTTTCTTTCCTGAAATACTTTGTTGGTCAAGTTATGATTTCATTCTCAATGATTGCTTCTGTGCTGAAAGAAGGTTTTCCTTTGTCTCATGAGATCTCGTATATTTTTTAGGCACAGGATAGAAAGTTTGTGATTGTAATTGGTATTCAGTGAAACCCATTGGCAAAAATGACTCTCTCGGTATTGATCTTTTTATCACTGATTGCTGCCTTTTTCCAGGTCGAGGGTAGAACTGTGAAGGCTCAGATATGGGACACGGCAGGACAAGAGCGATACAGGGCAATCACCAGTGCCTACTATAGGGGTGCATTGGGAGCTCTCTTGGTTTACGATGTGACGAAACCAACGACTTTTGAAAATGTCAGCCGTTGGTTGAAGGAGCTGAGGGACCACGCGGATGCCAACATTGTCATCATGCTTATAGGTAACAAGACCGATCTGAAGCATCTCAGAGCAGTTGCCACAGAGGATGCTCAAGGCTATGCGGAGAAAGAAGGACTCTCGTTCATTGAAACATCAGCCCTAGAAGCAACAAACGTGGAGAAGTCTTTCCAAATGATTCTCTCAGAGATATACCGGATAATTAGCAAGAAGTCGCTCGCTTCAGAGGATTCAGTGCCTACTAGCATAAAAGAGGGAAAAACTCTTGTTGTTGGAGCCTCCGAAGCTAATACAAAGAAGGCTTGCTGCTCTTCGTCTTAAAAAGGTTGTTATAGTTGATTTCAAATTTTCTGTCGATTAATATTCTCTTATTAATCCCCCTTTCAGTTTCTTTTTGATGGACCTATGCTTATGAATCTCATTTTTTTGTTTAAATTTCGTACTTATATTTGGGCTAATGTCGGAATGGTTAAGGGGTTCTTTTGTGAATGCATTTTGCATGAGATATGTTGCATCTTTTGGACGAATTTTAGTGTATAAGCAAAGTTGATTGAGGGTATAAAGTGGCTGCATTTTGAAGTTGAGTTTTCTAGTATGCGTTTACTTTGAGTTTCTTGCTACAGAGGAACTTGCATTGTGCATCTACGCTTTCTAGTTTTTGTCCTTCTTTTTCCCACCGAAAGTCGATTCAAAAGAGTCAATTTGAAGTGTCATGGATTCTAGCTCTAAAAATAGCTCCAACACACGCTATTTCTCTATTTTGAAGGAAAATTAAACCCGAATTTCATACTTGGGGGTGTTCCACTAAGACAGTTTTGAGAATAAACTGTCTTTTTATGATTTTTTATGTGATTTATTGTGAGAGAATGACATGTCTTGGTTTTTAGAAAAAAACTGTTTTTTTCTAAAAACATAGTTTCGTTCTCTATTGAGAGGGAGGAGTTTAATTGATACTCCAACATGGCGGGAAAAAGGAGGATCCGGGTATAAGCATGTATTAAGTAATCTTGACCGTTGATCTCCGCAATTGATGGTTTAGATTTGTCTAATGACTCTTTCCGGTAAAGCATAATCTCACTGGTAAGAGTATACAATTATATTTGAACTATTGATTGCCAAAATGGACATCTCAAATGTTCACTACATGCACCCCGGGCCCGAAAAAGGATGATCTTTCAAACTTATTTTTTAGAATTATGAAGAGATGTAATCGAATTCAGAATGAAAGAAACTGGGGAAAAAAAGTAGAGAATGTTAAAAATGAAGATGGAACATATGATGTCGAGATATGTTGTCGGAGTTGATATGAACAACAAGATTTTCCTATTTCATGCGGTAGAGTTCTTCGATGCCTCACACTGCATTCTGAGATCGAGTCATATTCTCTCCTCCCTCCATATAATAGATTATGAATGACAAATGACTAAAAAAAAAAAATCGATGAAGATTTAATTTTAATCCTTAGAAATGCTTGAAGTTCCAAATGGCACGTATAAGTTCCCCAAATGGATACCGTTGGATGATCATACCGATCAAACAAATGGCTCAAAACTAGTGCATGTGTTTATTAAGATTTAAGAGTCAACATAATTCACATGCACTTGTCTTGGATATTTCATTAGTTAATTGATTTTTATTTTTTTTGGGAAATTTTAGAATTTTAAGTTCTCTCACAAATTAACTGATGGAGTACTTCTTTTTTTTAGATTTTTTAATTTTGAGTTCTCTCGCAATTAAATTGCCTCAAACCTATGAGACTTTGGGTCCTTGTAGTATCCCAAGGCACTGCACCTCTGCAGTGGGTCTTCTGAAATTTTTATTTGGGATCTAAATCGTTTATTTTTTCAAGAACACTGAGCAAATTATGGATGCTAAAAATTACTATAATCATCGGAGATCAGGAGACACACAATTGAGACAAATTTGTCTAGCAGTTTATTCTTTAAATAAATGTCATCCGAGCATATGCATACCAATATCCAATTTATTTTATTTTTTTTCATAAATAATTTACTCAATATTCTCGACAAACTGAATGTTTCTGATCCTAAATACAGATTACAGGGAGACAACAATTAATGGCATTATGGAAACCCCAAATGCAAGCCTTTGTGGTTTAAGTCTACCAAACAATGGTAAGTACTCTTTCAGGGGTTAATAACCCCGACTTATAATCGTGGTTTTTTTTTTTTTTTGTCATTTGTCATTCTTAATCTATTACATGGGGAGGGGGGAATGAGACTCGATCTCGGGATGCAGTGTGGGGCATCCAAGAGCTCTACCGCATGAGCTAGCCACCACTTGCACTTATAATCGTGGTTAACCCATCAAAATCAGGTAAACTTAAAATGTATTTAATTTATTATTCATATTAGTAAATATTTTAGCTTTTAATCATTTTTTAAAATAGTGTCCGCTAGAAAAAATTAAAATGCCTTTCTACTTTGATTATTTTAATCTTTCACAAATCCTTTTTCAGTATTTAACCATAATTTTTACATTTTTTTTTTCAAATTTACTCGTTAAGATAAATATTTAAGTAATAATCTTTCTTTTTTTCTTCTAGAGGCTCCTATCCTTCCACATGGCACTGCCGTATTCACCCACATCTCCATCGTTGAGTCGGTTTCCCTCTTACCCGATCCGTTTTTTTGTTCGATCCGAAACCGACCCGTTTATTGATCCCTCGCTCCTTATTCATAGACCGAAGCCACAAGAAGAGAATAAGCAAAAACCATGGCCTCAAAGCTTCTCTCCACCGCCCTCCGCCGCCGCTCCTCCCCCCTCCTCCGCTCCCTCTCCACCGCTGCAGCCGCTGTCGCCCACGACAGCAGCGAACCAAGCGGAATCTCCATGAAAGGCGTTAAAATCTCCGGCCGGCCGCTCTACCTCGACATGCAAGCCACCTCCCCCGTCGACCCCCGCGTCCTCGACGCCATGCTCCCTTACTACCTCTCCCAGTACGGAAACCCCCACTCCCGCACCCACCTATACGGCTGGGAATCCGACGCCGCCGTCGAGCACGCCCGCTCCCAAGTCGCCGCCCTCATCAACGCCTCCCCCAAGGAGATCGTCTTCACCTCCGGCGCCACCGAGTCCAACAACATCTCCGTCAAGGGCGTCATGCACTTCTACAAGGAGAAGAAGCGCCACGTTATCACCACCCAGACGGAGCACAAGTGCGTCCTCGACTCCTGCCGTCATCTCCAGCAAGAGGGCTTCGACGTAACCTACCTCCCGGTGAACTCCGACGGGATAATCGACCTCGATACGTTCCGGTCCGCTATCCGGCCCGATACCGGACTCGTCTCCGTCATGACGGTTAATAACGAGATCGGAGTGATTCAACCGATGGAGGAGATTGGGAGGATTTGCAGAGAGAGGAATATACCGTTTCACACTGACGCGGCGCAAGCTGTTGGTAAGATTCCGATTGATGTTGAGAAGATGAATGTGAGTTTAATGTCTATTAGTGCTCATAAGATATATGGGCCTAAAGGGGTTGGGGCTTTGTATATGAGGCGGAGGCCTAGGATTAGGGTTGAGCCACAAATGAGCGGGGGAGGGCAGGAGAGAGGGATTCGGAGCGGGACAGTTCCGACGCCGTTGGTGGTCGGGATGGGGGCGGCGTGCGAGGTGGCGATGAAGGAGATGGAGTACGACGAGAAGAGGATTTGTAAGTTGAAGGAGAGGTTGTTGAGTCGGATTAGGGCTAGGTTAGATGGAGTGGTGGTGAATGGGAGTGAGGAGAGGAGGTACGCGGGGAATTTGAACTTGTCTTTTGCGTATGTGGAAGGGGAGAGTTTGTTGATGGGGTTGAAGGAGGTGGCGGTATCGAGTGGGAGCGCGTGTACCAGTGCCAGCTTGGAGCCGTCGTATGTGTTGAGGGCGTTGGGAGTGGATGAGGATATGGCACATACATCGATTAGGTTTGGGATTGGGAGGTTTACGACGGAGGAGGAGGTTGATAGGGCAGTTGAGCTCACAGTGAGGCAGGTTGAGAAGTTGAGAGAGATGAGCCCACTTTATGAGATGGTGAAGGAAGGGATTGATATTAAGAGTATTCAGTGGTCACAGCACTGATTATTGAAGGGGTTTTCGTGATGTGATGACTGCGAAGAAAATTGCAGGCGAGCTTGTGGAGTAAAGCTGCTTAATTATATGGAGGAGGACTGGTCGCAGGGTATCATCCAGGTTCTCTCTTGGCTAACTCTCGTATATGCCTTCAAGTACTTGTAATGGTTTTCTACAGAAGCGAATTTTGCTAAATGATGAATAAGGTTGATGTACGGGACTTCTGGGAGTGTAATGTACCATATTTGGTTTCTCTTGCTACAATAAGTTAATGTCGTATTGTCCTTCAGATAGTTGGATCGTACATTTCCTTTTGATCATGAATATGTTTGAGCTTTTATCTTTGGTATTGTGACTTAGTGCGCATTGAGATTGTGGTTGCTTATCATACTTCCATCCCATTATGATCAGTGGAATTCTGATGCACTATGTTGGGTAGATTTGGTAAACTTGGAAACCTATTGTCTTGTTTCAACTCAGATTAGAAAAAGTACCACTTAAAAACAAACTAAAGGTGACATCTAGGCTAGGCTAGTATTGGATAATTGCATTTCCATGGTTGAATAGTTAGGGATTTGTGCGCACTATATTTATCACCGTATGAGTGTTTGTAAAAGTGGAAGGAAGTTAAATCGATGCACACACCCTTACAGATACCCTCATTGTGGGAACCCATTAACAGATGCATTAATTTTGTTCCTTAATTCGGGAAAGAGTCCTTGTTTTCGCAGAAATAAACCCGTACTCTACTCTACTCTACTCTTCTCTCTCTCTCTCTCTCTCTCTCTCTCTCCAAGCCAACAAATCATCACTCCCAGCTGTGCAAACCACCAAACCCCTCACGCTCTCTCTCCTGCCTTTAACCGCCATCAGATCTTCACTCCCCCTGTCTTCGCCCACTCCCGTGTGTGTGTTATATTAGTCAAATGTACATTCAAGTCCCCTTAAATTTTGTGAAATGTACTGCTTGATTTATTCTATAATAAGTATGAAGGGCATGCTACTATGAGCAAAGTAACCAACTTGTGAACATGAAATTTTTGACCTTATGATTGTCCTTAGAAAGTTTGCAAGATTGTAGGCACTTGATGGCAGAGGAGAAGTGAGGTGAGAAAGATAAGAGCTGGAACAGTCATTAGGGAGTGAGAGAGGAGTGGAGATAAAGGCGATGATTGACGGGACCACTAGAGGGCTGAGCGAGGGGAAGTAAGTACCTCTTGGTGAGGGGGAGTGTATGCTTCGAGGCAGGGGTGGGAATGTGCTTCGAGGTATGCTTTTCCAGGCTCATCCAAGTGTTGTTCGTCTGTGTTCTTCTTTGGGTGCACCATGTGGCATACCTAGATCAATGCACCATGTGGTCATGCCAAATTGTTTTACCTTCTGAATTCTGGTAGCTTGACTGTATACAGTGGTTATATATATGGCTATATGCTATCCCATGGTAGGAGGGGAACCAGTTGATATGTTGCGTTACATTCACTGAATTCTTCTTGAAGCTCCTTTAATTACATCAAGGTAATTTCGTTTCTTGGGATAGTTGGAGTTTTATCTGTGAGCAACTCTTAGTTGATTTGATTTCTTGCTTGAACACGAGGAGGATTGAATTTCTTTGCTTCAGATGCATATGTAATGCCAAGTACACCTTTCCCCCATCATCTTCTATGGTTAGACCCAAAATAGCATTGGTAAAGTCATTCTTTTTTACTAGTTTCATTGTCAAAATGTCATTATTTGACAATTTTGCTTGTGTGCCAAATTTGGCAAAGCTACAATTTGCCAATAGGTTGAGGAGCCACAGGAGTCTAATTTTGGGGGATGTAGCCAAATAATGAGTTTGGTGATGAATTTGGCTGCCTATTGGAGTTACTTCAATGTCTCTCACATTGTTTTGTTAACCAAATCTCTGTTTTTTTCTCTATGTTGCTCTTTATTTCAATGTACACAATCAACTCGTACTTGTACTTGATATTATTAGCTTCGTTAGTTCAGTATTTCTCTCTTTGCCCCCTTCCAAGTTTCGTGTGAGATCCCTTTGAAAAAAAAGAAACTTTAGTCTAAGAGGTGAGATAGGATGGAACATATTAGGTTACCGCGTCTTACCTGCGTTTATATATGCAGTAGTTTGGGATCAAGTTTGCACTCCTAAATGCTAAGGGGACCTAAGGGTTCAAGGTGTAGAAGGTTTGGAATAGAGGCCGTCAATGCTCAGACATCTTTCGGGCAAGGCTGATTCTTTGTGGATCCAATGGATTCATAATATGTGGTTAAAAACCAGAATTTTTGGCATATGAAGGTGGCCTGCTGACTCTTCCTGGAGTATAAAAAAAAACTGTTAAAGCTGAGGGTTGTGGGGCAGGGCATGGTAAAGCATGTGTTTAGGAATGTGGAAAGCACTTGGTTGTGGCTTTATTACTTGCATCCTATATGTCCTCACTAAAAAACCTTCGGGGAGGAGGTGATGCTTCATTTGGGGCACTCTCTGTATGCAAAAGTTTGCTCTATTATTCTGAATAATGGCTGGAGTTGGCATTGTTGCAGAAACTCGTAGCAGTTTCTTGCCTGACACTGAGAAGGAAGCTGAGGTTCTCTGGATTCCCTCTTCTAATGGGCATTATCTTGTGAAATCCACATGGAATCCACTAAGACCAGTTGATGGGAAGGTGCCATTGGCTTCAGTTGTTTGATTTCCTGTTAAGGTGCCCAAGTGGGCTTTTGATTGCTGGTTATGCTGCCTAGGAAGCTTTGGACTAAGGATAGACTTAGGTCCTGGGGAAGAATGTTTCAGTCGACTATGTTTTGTGCTCTCAGGGTTAAAACACTTATTTTTTTGACTGTGCCTTCTCAAGAGAAATATGGGTTTCCTTTCTCCTGAAATGTTTGTTGTTTTGGGGGGTTGTTTTAGTCACTTGTGGTCTCTTGTTTGTTGACATCTCTTGTGAAGCAGTAGGGAATAGGGATAGATTTTAACAGGATTTTGTCCGTGTTGTTGTTTGTGTTTTGGTACGGGACGCGGACAGGACACATGGATACATTTTTTCTTAAAAAAGTAGGACACGGACACGTTGAATAGACAATATATTCTTGTACTATCAATATATCTTATGAATTCAGGCTTGTGTCTGAATTGGGATTTTTTCCCCCTGAAACTGTTGGGGAATGCTTCAGTTAGTATTTTTGTTGTTTGTCACTTGTGGTGTCTTGTTTGTTGGATCTCTTGTAAAGCAGTAGGGAATATGGATAGATTTTAACAGGATTTTGTCCTCCTTGTTGTTTGTGTTTTGGTACGGGGCGCGGACGCGACACATGGATTCATTGTTTCTTAAAAAGTAGGACACAGACACGTTCAATCATTGTATCTTACGGATAAAACCGTAAACAGTATTAACATTAGGAAGATACAAATCAAAAGTCGCTACGGAAAGTGGAAAGTTTGGCAATCCTCTGAAGACTGAAATCATCAAGGAGGCCGGAATCCTCGGTGAAATCATCCCGGCCCGGGGGTCTCTTGGGTGAAGGTGCTAGTGAAATGCCCAATCACTTCATTAATCAAATGCCAAACTCAATCACAAGCTATAAAGGGAAAAAAATCCACTGTAAATAAAAAGGACTAAAAAAAAAGCAAACTCTTATTATTTAGAGATAGATTGATAGATTTATTATTTAGAGATAAATTGATAGGAAGATACAAATCAAAAGTCTTGTATTAGGGATGGGGGAAAGTGGAAAGTGGACATCAAGACTCAAATCAGAAAAATTAGTCATAGACACTATTTAGTCTTTTTAGATAATGTCCGGAGTCTCGTGTCGTGTCCGTATGGGACATGTTTCGGACAGGCCAATAGAAAAAAAGGTGGTGTTGGCTATAGAACCTACGACTAGGGTGTGGGGTAAATCAATACCTGACCGTGAGTTATCCGACCCATTCTTAATGATGCTCATAAGCTCAACCTCAGACAGGTTGAATTCCTTGAGATTTGGTTGATGTTGAGTTGCCCAAACTAATGTAAGTTTTTCGGTCCAGGGATAGAATTAATGGTATCCAGGTCTTGCATCTGTTCATGCAACTAATGATTGAATTTCTTGATCAAAATGGGATTCAAGAGGAAATGAAAGGAAAATTAACGGCAAAGGAAAGGGTGCTGGCAGGGAGTATATAATTCCATGGAATGTTGACCTTTCTCAACTGACTTGTTTTCTGCTAAAATCTCGAATACAATGTCGAATACTCTTTTTCTTCTTCGTTTTCTTGGTGCTGCGTTACTTCCCTCTCTCCCTCAACTTTTCCTCCATCTTTTCTTTGTTTCTATAAACACCTCCAGAAATACTTGATCCGCACAACCACAGACTGTTGAAAGCTAAGGGAGTGCCAGGAGTTTGGCCTGGAACTGTGCAATGGAGTGGATAACCATATTTACAGGGTAGCAAAGACGGTTTGAATGCCTCATCTGTTTACCACTATTTGGTGTGTAATTTTAGTTCGGCAGATTGTTTTCTTCTCCGTGCCCTTGTGCTTTCATGGAAGAAAATATATCGATAGGGTTTTGTATGGATTAGTAACTGAATGGTCAAGACTACATAACGCATTCAGAAGTAGCTTTCAAAAATTTGTGCTGCTTTTGATTCTACCAGAAAAATGAAAGAAATTGTACTACCATGTTATACGAACGTAATCTTTGTCTTGTTACTCTCGTGCCACCGCGAGAATGCCCTCACAATGGCCGGGCTGTTATCGTCTGAGCAGATGAAGTTATAATTCTGGTTGGAGATTCTTGATATTCTGTGAGTTCGTCCGGGGTTGCCCTAAGGCTCTTCAAAAAATCTTTATAGGTTGTTAAATCTTTAGCAAATATTTGGGTTTAAATTTTTTTTGTGTATTCATCAAGCACCTCATTGACTGACTACAGAATGGATTTGGCAACTGCCCTTACAATCACTACAAGGAGAAGATTTGTTTTACAATAGGACAAGTATCTGCATTGCTTTACAGCTAAGACAATGACAAGTATGTGTTGTTTTACAGCTAAGTTAGGGCAAACATATTTTACAAACAAGGACAAGCATAATTTACAAATCTTATACAACCGGACAAACAACTTTACTACCACTAATGGAAAACAGAGGAATATGCATAGAGAGTAGTAAAAATAATATTATCTTTACTTTACTTTCACCTCTTCTTTAGACAAGCAGAATCACACTTATTACAACACTTCAAACTAGTAGACGTAAAGTAGATAGACAGTTGGCAGTCTGCAATTACTTTAGTCAGAGTAACACTGAGAATCGTTTGAGTCATACTGGTGGATATGGACACGATGGTCTCTGTTTCGATCATCCATGTCTTTATATTGCTTATGAAATTCATGTAAAAGATACCGAATATTCTAGCGCCACTCTTCTAGATATTTTTCAGTGTGTTTCCAATTTATAGTTTCTTTATGGAGGAGAGCCGAGGAAACATTCTCATATCATTGCTAAATTTACTACGCTCCATGAGCACCTGTTAGAGCAATTCCACCCGTTGACTTTGTCAAAGTCAATTTTTACGGCGCAATCTCAAATCAAGACCATTGAATTAAGCTCCTCTTAGTTTTCAATGCAAATCAAGTAGTTTGGATGATAAATTGGAAATGAAATCAATAATGGCCATGGATGGACTTGGAGTTTAGCAAAAACAAAAATACTTATGTTAGTGAACTCGTAGAAGAAGTGAAGAACAATTTCCGCATTCAAGCACGAACACTAAGAAAGATTCACTTTTGAAGGAATGATTAATGGAGCTTAGGCTCCAGACGTTGATCACTTAGGGGGTGTTCCACTAACAATACATCACATAAAAAACCGTGAAAAACCAGTTTTTTCAAAAAACTGGACCCCCTTAATCATTCACTAGGACTCTCGGCACATGCATCGTGTCAATTTAGCTCGAGATGATCCTGTAGGAACCTTATTGTCGAACAATGCCCCTTGTTTCTCCCCAAATATTGGAACCAAAACCGAAGTTTGAAAAGTGCGTGTGGAAATATCGGTCAAGAAAGAGAGAAGAAGTGGATTGTTTATATGGCTGAAGATAGAATTCCCACAGTTACACTTCGAACTCATGGGATTATAGTAGAGTTATTATCCTCTCTAGCAGTGTCAATATGGGAACCGCTAGTGGACGATAGGTTTGGTCCCTAGAAATTCGTCATTATCCGTGTAAGCCAGCCCTTACACTTTATTCTGTGCCCCTCGAATACGGAAGCGGGGAGCCTATAGTGCCCCAAAGTACTATAGGGTTGTAATCCCCCGATCAGATCATTCATCTTCTCAATCGATGCTTTAGATTCGCGAATGTATTTTTACCACCAAGAATTAACAAACATATCTGAACCGTTGATTATGTAAATGAACAGTTAGACCGGGGACTACAACTACAGGGTCCCGGATTCCTCGAATATCGTTAGGTGATGCCCCAATTGTTGTTGGTTAAAACTGGAAGATTGACTGCTTGTGAGGAAAAATTATTCAGTGCCCCTCGGATACCGCCAGGTGACCAATCAACACTCAGTTCCAGACCAAGGTTTCCCTCCTATGGTATTTGTTTATTTCTGATCAAAGGAAAAAGCAGTTTCTTCCAAAATTCAAAAAGTTATTCACTCTCAAGTGAAAACAATCTTTTTTCTAAGAACATAACTCAAAAATCACACCAAACACCTCCAAAGGATTCCAAACTTCAATTGTTTAAGCAATTGACTGCGAAGGGATTGAAATAAGTTCCGTTTCCTAACCCGGGGTTAAGTGCCTCCAGAAATTCATAATGCCGAGCTCTCAGTTTGAACGAAGGAAACTTCTGAGACTCAAGATACACACTGCATCTCACTAGAACGGATGACATACTCAAACGTTGGCACCTATCCAAGTCGTTATAACTTCGAACGACCACTGAGATTTTTCATTTTTACCTTCAGTAAATGGAAAGAAGAAGATATGAAAGACGGGAAAGAACTAAAACAGGTATCTTCAAAGACCGAGTTAGAGATACACATGCCATACTCCAGTTCAACCAAAACGTGCTTGCTTACCATTAAACAGGAATCAGAAATACAACAGAAATAATTAAGCACAGCAATTACTCTTCTGCTGGATTGGCTCCCCCTTGATCTGAACACTGCCTGTTGACTTATTGTTTGCACTTGTCTGATTACCCATTCTGCAGAAATGTATAAAACAGCAAATTATGAATACTCGTATATATAATTAACAAAGTGCGAAGTTTTGAAGGATATTAAGCATCATGGCCAGCTCCAAGGGCCCGTTTGGTTATCATATAGTATTTGCTTGTTTGTGTCTGAATCTAGACACAAAATAAGCATGTGATAATCAGCCATAAGCAAATAATTAAGCAGCCCAAGTTCAACAGGGATTGTTGTTTAAGTGGTCGCATTGTTAATACTCATCCGAGAGTCTTGCGGGGCCATGGAGGTCATTGTCACTCCTCGTAGATGCAATTAGTAAAACTATGAACAGATAAACCCATGACATCTAATCTAAAGTCATCAAGGGGGTCAATAAAGTGATGATGAGAATCTTAGGATACAACACATTAATAGGACTAAAGAGAGCATAGGCTAATTACTCCATAGTCCATAGAATAATGCCACTGTGAACTACAGAGAGACACCGGTGGCATTGGATGATTTTACACATGGAACTTAAACTAAAACTTAAAACCCAAAAATAATACAATAACTTAAAGGGGCCTAAATTACTAAGTAAAGCAACGTTCCAGCATAAATTTATCAAAAGAATGAAGCAAAAAACCAGAAAAGAAAGTGGCAATGATTCAGATAATCGATAAAGACAATAACAAAAGCAATTCGAATTGGTAAAAGATCAGATCATTTAGAACATAGGAAATAAGAGAGACTAGAAAAGAGCATTTACTTCTTCTTAATCTCGCTAGCCATAGTTAGGAAAGCCTGCTCCACATTGATAGAGTCTTTTGCACTGGTCTCAAGGAAAGGAATACCAAGCTCATCCGCAAAAGCCTGTAGTTCATCATGTTGAAAACAGTGGGACCAAGTTAAATCAGAACAAGAAACGCTATATGCTTTGGAGAGAGAGAGAGAGAGAGAGAGAGAGAGAGAGAGAGAGAGATGATTATGGTTATTTTTCAAGTTTACTCGAACAGACAACCTGTTTTTATCATCTCCCAAGAAAAAGATACAACAGAGAATTTCTGATACTTTCACATGCAAATTCTCTTGGATATAAGTCATAACATAGATCATGAGATGCCAAATGACAACCAAATCAATTCCCTCAGCTTAAAAGCCATGAAAGGCTCATGATCAAACAAGCAGTCTGAAAAGCAAAACCCAAAATGGTTTTACCAAGTGGAAAGCTCTCGTAGGTCACAAGGCTACCCTACCATTTATTTCTTTCCTAACATCTAAAACTGGGAATGATCATCTTTCTTGATTATGGCAATTCTTTCCAACAAACTGTTCATCCATTTCAAAGCGAGAAAAGGTTCTCAAAATTATTTCAACTGTCCAATCAATCCAAAGTATAGATTCCCAACAACAATAAGGGAGTGTGGATGTAGGGGGTGTGTGTACAAAAACTTTCAACCTATGATATATCACCATTTACAAAGGACAACACCCTTCTTAAGGCTGCTAGTTTTCGTTCATGTTCATACTATCCATGATTCCGGTTTACATTCAGTTTCTCACGAAACTATCTGATCAAATGCCACCATTTAAGCTTCTATTACATACAGGTGTGCTAGAAGATATACTGAGCTGCAGAAGAGAATTAGCAAGTTTAATAACTCAAACATGCATCCAATCTCCAAATGAGAAGATCTAAGATAAAAATGTATCCCAAATCATGTTATTGGAACTATGGCACTGTTCTTCAATCAAAATTAGCATGTCATACTTAAATTCTGACAAACAGAGAGTACCTGTGCTGTTGCGGTGTCCACAACCTTGTTCTCCACTAAATCACATTTGTTCCCAACTAGAAGCTTACATACAGAGTCATTTGCATATCTGTCGATCTCATTCAGCCACTGCTTGACATTGTTGAAGCTCTCCATTTCAGTGACATCATAGACAATCTGTTGCAAATCTCAATACATGTAGGAACTCTTAGGAAGTTGAAAAGAGACCCGAACCTTTACATCAAGACAATATAAACCACTCAGATATGTACTTGAGCACAACTAAGTTCACGTTTGACCAAGGATTCATTGATATGATTGGAACCCTTGTTTTAACTTAAACTGCACACCATTTATTTTCCCCTGAGATAACGGTGTATCATACTGGTACCCATCTTGTTACATCCAGGTCCTTCCCCCAGGTGTGTTCTTACTTGCAAAATGATAAAGATGTTTCTTAGATGGACCCCGGATACAGACACACACACACATAAATACATATCTGCGAAATATATGAAACAAAGATAAGACGATTTGAAAACAGAATTTCACCAAACATACCTAGCTTGACCTCTAACAAAAGAAAAACAGTTCTTAGCCAAAAAAAACAAATACCGACAAATAGTTAGCGACTTACAATCCTGGTACCATCAACGCTATTTCCTATTTCTGAATAACAAAAAGAGCTTTTGAACTGGCGTCCTTTGACGAGAAAGAGATACTAGAGGTAGTAACTTTATTTCAGCCTTCAAATGGACTATCTATGTAAACCGGGTGAGAGTTCCATACAAGAAATGAATTGCTTAATTAAAGCATACTACAGGAAGTGATTCCTTACAATGATTCCATGTGCCCCGCGGTAATAACTGCTAGTAATTGTCCTGAACCGCTCCTGTCCAGCAGTATCCCACTGAAGAAGACAATGTCAAAGTACCATTAGTATTTATAAAAAAAGCTTGATGCAGAATAGGAATCAACAAATACCACTTCTCCTGCTAATAGTCTCCCATATTGAATTGGAAGAAAAACAGAATTTCACAAAAGAAATGATACTGCCATACAGGTGATTAAAATTTCCGCATGGAAATTCTTCAGAATTAAGAGTTGGTCCACCAAAACGCTACCTATGGGGGTAGGGCCCAGCTTATAATGTGTGTGTTGAGTAGTAGTATTCAGCTTTGTTGTAGCCATATTTTCCTCATTCCTCAGAATGTTCTTAAAGGTATTGAGAGTTACAGTGATGGCTTTCTTATGGTCTGGATGTGATCTTAATGATAAATGTGTTAAAGTGAAATGGAGCCAGGTATGTGCTCCTTAGCAAGAAGAGGGTTTAGGCTTCAGGAAACTTAAAGATTGTAATTTTGCAGCTATGTTTACAAATCTAAGGGCTCTTAGCAAGAAGGCTGATGCCCTCTGGGTTAACTGGGTACACATGTATATTATGAAAGGCCAAATCTCTAGCATGTGGTACTTACTGCCTTCTGATGTGTCATGGTCATGGACTGTTGGGAAAATATCCCACAACTTAGAGCTCTCTGTCAGCCCCTTATTTTGTATAAGATTGGTAATGGTGCCCCGTGCCTCTACTTCTATTTGGCTAGATAACTGGGATCAATTGGGTCTGTTATATAAGTCATAAGAGGTATGGAAAAAATGTTTGGTCTAACATTGGTAGATCTCTAGAAGCAAAAGTCTCCTTCATCATTCAAAATGGGGTTTGGAAGTGGCCTAGAGCAAGGAATAGGTTCATTCAGGAGATTCAGCTTCACAATCCTGCAGATTTGTCTAGAGAGGATTATATGGTGTGGACCCCCTTTTACGAATGGAAACTACACTAAGAAATCTGCCTGGAATGCTATCAGAAGTCCCTGTAAAGTTCAGGAGTGGTGCAAAGTGGTTTGGTTTTCTAAACATGTCCCTAGGTGGTCTTTCGTTATATGGATGGCCATGCAGGTAAAGCTTTAATAACATGTATAGGCTTTTGGAGTGGGGGTTGTGAGGGATACAACTTGTGTTCTATGCATAACTGGCAGCCATGAGTCGCATAATCATTTATTTTTTGAATGCCCATATTCAAGGGCTGTTTGGTAGTCCATCTTGGAGAAGAACCAGGTGGTTAGAAACTCGATGTCTTGGGAGGAAGAAAAGCACTGGTTTAGTTTGCTCTCTAA
>CM029278.1:24645709-24717307 GCA_016920895.1 Vaccinium myrtillus | reverse complement strand
ATGAGAGATTCTAAATAGGGAAAGAAATGATTTGGAACGGAGGGAGTACAAAATTAGAAATGCTATGCGTAAGAAAGTTTAAACCGAACCATATATAGAATATGAATATTTCGTGTTTGTAAAACAAGACTTCATGTTCTCATTACTCACATTCTGTGTAAGTTTCGGTATAAATTTCCTTGCACATAGCATTTATGTTCTTATTTTTTAATAAAACATACTATCCAACTATTGTCATTATAATGTGCACAAGGTGACATTATCTGACAGAAATGCTATATGCAAGGAAAAGATTTGCAGGGAATCACGCAAGGAAGATTTTGCGGGGTCCAGTACAGATCTCGAACGACTAATCCGAGCAGCTCAAGAATTTTAGAAACACATTTCGAGTGGGCACGTTAAAAACCAGCTCCATCCGATATGTTTAGATGCTCGATCCAAACTTTCATTTTTTCTTTTTTCATCCGAGCCATTCAAAAATGAAAGTTTGGATCAAACATCCACACATATCGGATGGAGCTGGTTTCTCGCAAGCCCACTTGAAATGTGTTTTTAAAATTTTTGAGCGGCTCAGATAAGCCGTTTGGGATCCATCTTGGACCCCATAACGCCTTCCCGAGGCCGGCCCGTGGGGGCCAGGTAGGCCAGTGTCGGGGCCCCGCCAATTTGGGGCCCCTTCTCGTAGAAAAAAAAATTTATATATAAAAAAAAAAAAAATTATATATATAAAAAATTATACATACATATATATATATATATATACACTCCTTATCTAGTCCAGGGAGTCCCGGATCCGGGACTCCACCTTCCCGATATTTTTTGACGATCCGAGCCGTCCAATGTGTTCAAAAGGTGTTTTCAAGGCCCACGTGAAATCTTCAAAAAAAAATACGGGAAGGGCTTGATCCCCAGCGGTTTTCGCAAAAGCGTAAATATGCGGTTTTGCGAAAACCGCTGGATCAAGCCCTTCCGATTTTTTTGAAGATTTCAGCGCCTTGGAAAACACCTTTTGAACACATTGGACGGCTCGGATTTCCCAAAAACAATTGGGAAAAGCATCAAAACGCTTCGGTCCGGGAAATCCGGGATCCTTGACAGGATCGCCGGTGTATATATATATATATATATATATATATATATATATGAAGGACCTCAAATTGAGAATAGGCCTGGGGCCTCGCGAATTACAGGGCCGGGCCTGCGTCTTCCTTGCGTGATTCCTTGCAAATCTTCATTGCACATGTCATTTTTGCTAAACATACACCGGCTTATAAAAGACCCATTTCAGGTAGCATGCAAATTATTGAAGTTTTTTTTATTTGTTTAAAACTTTCTTGTAAAAGTTCCTACTAATAATTAACTATTGATGCTGAGAAGACGAGAAATAGCAATCCCATTGGTGTTTGTGCAAAAGCATCATCTTGGTTGGGCACGTGTAGAGTGTATCAACAGATTGGGCGCCACGTGGCTCGATCCATCGGATTGTGTGATAGTACACGAATGCCAAGTTTTTTTTTTCCCCTTCAAAATGCAATGGTGAATGGTATTTTGAGCTGTCGTTTAAAAAATGGATAACAACTTGCATGGATATCCCAGGAGAGGAAAGGAAGAAGATTTTTTCAATTAAGGAAAGTATAAAATTTCAATTAACAAGTATAAAATTCAGGTTTTGTTTTTTTTTAATAAAGCCAAAATAGGTGGATTATTTGGCCAATAATACACCTATTTTGGCTTTATTAAAAAAAATTGAGCTTTGGCCATAATTTCATACTTGTTAGATTCGTCTCGTCGAGAGGAATTCAGAAACCACAAAATCTTGATGCAAAACTAACAAATGCAAAAAAATTTTTGAATAAGGACAAACGAATAATCCAATAATCCATAATCTGGATTATTACCCAGCCTCAAGTCAAGGAATCACATAGCTAAGATTGGGATTCTTACCGTGTCTCACTTTAATGATCGGAGTTGTTTACTTTATGCTTTAATCTTTTAATCATTCCTAAAAAATCATATCAATTGTAAAATCATATCAATTGTATTTTCATAAACGCTTGATCAAATCGTAATTTTTTTTGTTGAAAATCTGAACCAAATGCTAAAGCAAGACAATAATGTCATTCGATTAAGTACTAACCATATAAAAAAGAATCATGTTTTTTCTTGAAATTTTTTAATAATAAGCCCTATATATATTCTAATATCAAAGTGAAAACTCAGAGTAGTGGCAGAGCTAGGATTAAAAGTCCCGAGGGGCCAAGTTATAATGGGAAAAAAATTCAACATCAAATATCTTTATATTCCTTACTCAACGAATAGGTAAAAAAACAACTATAAACATCCTTGCATTCCTTAGTCAAACAAAAAGCCAAAATACATTTTCCAAGATTGATCATCGATCCATCAAAATAGAACAAAAGTAGCTTAACAACCTATTAAAGTGTAATCCGATGTGTTCTCAAATCTCGGAAATCATCTATTATGATTGACTCTAAACTAAAATCTTGAGCATTATTCAACATAATTGGGAGCTTGGAGGTCTCAGCCTAGAGCTTGGGAGATCTTAGCCGACAATTTTTTTTCCACCCCAACCCTACTCTCCCTCTACCCCTGCAAATTTGAATGATGTTTATAGGTTGGGCGAATAAAATAACACTATACACAAGCAAGCTTGAAACTCCCATTGGTTTCTCACGCCGCAAGACGCAAGCCACCATCGCATTGTTAGCAATCAACTCGTGGGTGTGTGGGTTGTTGTCAGAGCCTGACAATTCTAGGAGCATGTGGTTTATAGTGGCCCCACTAATGTATAATCTTGGCTACGCCACTAAGCGCCCCATCTTTGCTACATGGTGTAACACTTATCCCAATCGTTCATCTTAGTAATCCTTGGTCCGGAGTTTAAAAAGACTCTTATAGCAAAGAGACAACTCTTCTAGGGAAGAGTCTTTTTAAAATCTGGACCATTAAAAATATTTTTTAAATTGTTGGGATGCAGCACTACATCGTATTGCGTGGATGGAGGCACTATAGGGACTCTGATTTCAGATTTCTCTTGGGACAATATTTGGGAAATGCACACGTAAAGCTTTTTAAAGAAGCCTAAACTCACAATCAGTGCCCTATATATGAAGTACTATCTAGTGGAGAATGCCTTGTTTTTAGGTTATTTGAGTCCTCAGCTTGAAAACATGTTTATAGCCTAGCTAGCTTCCTAGCTCCCAAGTATTGGTAGAGAATATTGGTTGTGAATTGTGAAAAACTTATCATTTCAGCACAGCAATTGTTGTGAACATGGAGAGGGTTGTCTTCGATGTTCACATGGCGACAAAGCAAATACCCAAAAGGGGTTATAAAAAGTGCAGATATATATAATTTCCAAATATACAAAAAAGAGGTTCAAATTGCACAGTGATGTGCTAAATATACAACCCTTTCGTTAATAATGAACAAGCAAGATATATAGGGCAGCCATAGTAAATACGGATCTATAATTTTGC
Source organism: Vaccinium myrtillus (assembly GCA_016920895.1). Taxonomy (NCBI): domain Eukaryota; kingdom Viridiplantae; phylum Streptophyta; class Magnoliopsida; order Ericales; family Ericaceae; genus Vaccinium; species Vaccinium myrtillus. Next base: position 24,713,807 of record CM029278.1, on the reverse strand, counting down.
ATAAGTTGTCCTTTCTTTCTAGATTCAAGTTTATGCAGTAGGATATGAAGCTGCCATAGCGATGCCACAAAGGCCTTCCTTTGCACCAATATCTCTTTGCATACGTATGTACCCTTCTTCACCCCATCCTGTGCCCCATGAGTTCTTTACGAGCCAGTACTAATTGGTCCCATCATCGGTAGTTCCATATCCCACAGCTGTTACACCATGATCAAGGTTAGTGCCACATTGTCCTGTAAAGACACCGGTTGAGTAGAACTGGAAGTCAGATTCTCCCGCATCAATGGCCACTGAGACTGGTTGGTTAGCAACAGCCTTCAACAAAGCACTCTCACTATTGGTGGGCACGTCTTCATAGCCAGTTATCTTGGCTGCATGGTCAGCCTAATAAGGATAGTTTGCTTCGGTGGTGAGGCCATTATTCTTTTCGATAAATTGGAATGCATTGTCCATTAGACCACCATTGCAGCCTTAACACCCATTATTCTTGTATGTTTTGATAATTATTACAGTAATATTTTTTTTTTACTTTACAACGTGCCTGATAAAATGGTTCGACAAGGACATTCTTGATCGGGTCATTTGGCTGCAAATAATAAAATCTCTTCCACATTTGTCACCAATGTTTGAATGTACTAGTGTCTATATAATATTGATCAGCTATTTAAATTGTGATATCATGGATTAAGACCTTGTCTTTCGTACTATATGGTTTCATTGTGGTGTTCTATTCATGGTTTTAAATACCGGTCGTTACGTAGCGTATCGGCCGTTACGTAACTGTTTTTGGCCTCTCCGATACCGTTACACCCCGGTATACCAGTGAGAGGGAAAAATCGCATGCGTATAAGCCGGTTCCCGTTACGTATCGGTCCGTATCCGATTTATGGACCATTTCACTACTGTTACAGCCGATACTCGACCGTTACGGGTTATTTAAGTAATTTAAAATTATTTTTTATTAAAAAATGGTTTTAAAAAATTCACGACCGCTACACCCGATTCCCGTTACGTAACGTTCGATACTGCCGAAACCGTTACACCAAAACCGTTACCGTTATGTGTCGCAAAACCGGTATTTAAAACCTTGGTTCTATTCCTCCTCATAACTGTTTCTACTTGACCTTGTCTTTTATCTTTTTTCTCTTTGTAGTACTACAATGAAATTTTTTTCTTAAGAGTTAAAGTTGTATGTCCTGAACGAATGACACAAAAACTATGAAACAAGGATACTTCTGTACCCAATCGTATTGCTCGAATAATCACAATGAAAAAAGGTTCATAAATTGATGCCTACGTTCCAAAGATATGTATCTCATTAGAAAACTACTACGGTTTTTCATCACTTTTGTAATTAAAATACGATGTGCCAATAACAAAGATTTCTTATATGGCACATCACACACGGATCTTTATCTATATATATATATTTTCCTTGGTCTTCCCGTACTTATAGACTCGTCATTATGTATAAGAATTAAAATATAAACCCCTAGATGAGTTGGTAAAGACTCCTTCTAAGGAAGAGGAAGTCTTGGGTTTAACTCTTCTTAACTTCTTGGGGCCACCTGCACAAGATTTCATGGTTCTCATGAGGTATTGGTTTTGCCCGGTCTATGTGTGTAGCGGGGCGTACATAGACCCTGAGATTAGTCGATGTGCGCATAAGCTGGCTCGGACCACCCAGTTATAAAAAAAAAGAATTAAAATATATAAGCGTGTTTTCATGATCATTATCTATATAGAGGAACTCTCTAGTCCGGGATCCCTAAGTCCGGGATTCATAGTTCTGGATCAAATTTTCATGATCCAAACCGACACTTCAAACGACACTTCCCTCTCGCACTTGTTCTTTGTTGATGATTGTCTCATCTTCTTTGAACCAACGTTGGACAGTTGTGGCAGCCTTAAAAGAGCTCTAGAAAATTTCAACTACTTCTCTTGTCAATGTATCAACCGGCAAAAATCCCATCTCACTCTCAGTCCGAATACTCCATCAACCTTTTCCAGAAGGTTTAGAGATTTGTTCCACATTCCTATTAGTAGGGATCCGGTTCCTTATTTAGTGCTTCCTCTGGAGATCACTGCAAGCAAGCGAGAATGTTTTAGATTCATTATTGATAGAGCAGAGAGAGCTCTCGCTGGTTACAAAGCTAATATTTCTCAGGCTGGCAAACTTTCTTTAATTAAGTCCATCCTAGCAGGGCAACCGTTGTATATTTGCTCTATCTATAAACTTCCAGTGTCCATTTGTAATAAGCTTAATAGTATGGCTGCGAACTATTGGTGGAAAACTAAGGACAGGAAACCAATCCACTGGCTTGCCTGGAAGAAAATTGCAGCCTACAAAAGTGAGGGTGGCTTAGGGATCCACGATGCAAATCTTTACAATCAAGCTTTACTAGCCAAACAGAGCTAGTGTCTGCTTACCAATCCAGATTTGCTTATTTCTCGTATCCTTCTTCTGAAATATTGCTCTAAAGATAGCTTCATTAGTGTGAAAGCTCACTCCAATTCTTCATGGGCTTGGAAAAGCATTCTTTTTGGCCGTGATTTAATAGCCAAACATATCTCTTGGCGAGTGGGTGATGGGTCATCAATCAAACTTCTCCATGATAGGTGGATTCCAAATTTGGACAAACCTCTTATTCATTTTATCCCTTTCAGTGGCTCGGACGATCTAAAGGTTTCATATCTTTTGGATGGAGGAAATAATGGAAAAGTGTGGAATATGGACAGAGTTAAAGAGATCAAAGAATCCAGTTTCGAACCAAAACTCACCATCTCCACCTATATGAAATCCAGCTTTTACTATTCGGCAATGTGATCCTTTGGAATCTGATTAGCGTGTAGTTCATCTTCAAGTGGATGGTGCTTGGAAACAGGGGAATTTTTGGAGTGGAATTGGGTTCACATCCAGTCTTCCTAATGGGATTCTTATTGCAAAACATGCTTTGTCTACTTATGCTTCAACGCCTATCCAAACAGAAATTATGGCTAGCTATGAGGCCACCAAGTGGGCTTTAAATAGAAACTATAATGTAGTTTATATTTTTTCTGACTCTATTAATGCAATCATGCAGATCGCAGGGAAGGCTGAGTGTCATTACCATGACACTTTTTTGTTGCGCAACATGGCAGCAGAGGTCTCAAAGCTGTCTTTTTGTCAAATCTCTAAAGTTGCGAGTCAAACTGTCCAGTGAACTCATATCCTTGCAAAGCATGCTCTGGACCTCACCCGGACAACGGTGATGGATTTGCTCATCAGCCTTCTAATATCACTAGTGTTGTTTAGCTCTTGTTTATGCTTAGTTGTGGTGTTGTGTTATTTTCCCCATTATGTACCCCTTATGCTTGTACTTGGTATTATCTAATGAATTTCTTCCTATTTCTCAAAAAAAAAAAAAAACCACCTTCAAGTAATTAATTGTTTTATTTATATATGATTTTTTTTTGATCCGAATTTTATATGTGATGTTGCATTGTGGAATTTAATACGTAATGCTGGATTGTTATGTCATAGTTGGCGGCAAGAGGGAGACTTGAGGGAGTCTAAAGCTCCCTTTCTTACGTATACCATAGACATTGGCACATCCAGGTTTTTGTTACAAGGGATCGCTCCTTCATGACCAATCTTATATGTTTCAAGAACCTAGACGAACCCCCGTCAATTATTGTCACAAAATTCGGGAGAAATTACAATGGCTTCCATGCAATTGTAGTGCACCGGGTAGTGGCGGAGCCAGAATTGAGAATCCAGGGGGGCCGAGTTTAAGGGCGAGCACTGACAAAAATACACACCGTATTTATGATGAAAGCTGCAAAAAAGTCGTCTAATTCTCTTCAATTTTTTAGTGTTGCCACATGGAACCTAATGTCAGACAACTATTATCCTTATATGTTTATTATATATGGGCTTTCATAAGTGGGTCATGCTTGTTTTGTTTTGTTAGGGCTATAACAATTTGGTTCAAATTTTGTTGGAAACATTTATTTTAATTTCAAACGAGTAACCATGCGCTGAAAATAGAAAAGAAAATTTAATTTTTTATCTAAATTTTAATTTTTTTCAGTGCATTTTTTAAACTGCGGGGGGGCCAGGGCCCACCCCAGCCCTAGGCTGGCTCCGCCCCTGGCACCGGGTGAATCACACCCACACATCTCATTTTGGGGGGATTACATTGGGTGAATTACACCCGAGCATTTCATTTTCGGGGGAGATTTATGGAAAAGTTTTTATGTTCTGTATCGAACCTCATTATCAATTATTTGTTGGATGGCAGTAGATACCAAATCCCATTTGCACAATCAAATGTTGTATATTTTCTTTCTGCCCACATGTGGATCAATAAGGAATTCGCGAAAGTGAAAAATTTGAAATTCCGACGAACCAAAAAAAAGAAAGTGAAAAATTCAATAACTTGAGTGCAACAGGGTAACAATAGGATTACTTGGCACCATCAAAATATACTTATTTGGATGGGGTCACTGGCCGATCAAGAAGGTCCATGGCCTAGGCTAGCGACCTCCATTGAACTAAGGAGGGGTGCTCACTTAATGTCTGTTGGAAATTTCACGAAATTTTGGATGAATGAAACCGGGGCGTTTTGGAGGGCCTGACGAGGCAACCAAACGGTCTACTCCGGGTTCAATGAATCTAGACGAAATGTTTAATTTCCAGCGGTTTCGAGTGGTTAATACCCCTTATGAATTGAGGTTAATGGCACGTACGTATTCAATTCGGGAGTTACAGAATTCAATCCAATTCATTGTGGCAGTTTCTATATTGATTGATTGGCTATATATACATGTATTTGGAATTGGTTCTACACGAGAAATTTGTCTAACACGTCAAGTTCTGGAAATCGTCTTTGAGAGAGAGGGGCAGACGCTAGTAAGTTCGCCAAGGCTACCAACGGAGGTGTTCCGGTGGTTAGTGGTTCTAGCCGTTTTATCTTGGGACGAAGACACCGGTGTATTCTACAACACCCGTGGTAGGCGGCGAATCTTTGTTAAGGAGACTGTGGTATCACAGGACTCGGCTCGGTTTGTTTCTCGTTTCGTAACCCATTCTTGTAATATGTAATTTCAGTTTGATTATCAATGAAATTGTTCTTTGGAATTCGTGATTGCCAACTATTTTTCCCAACAAGCTTAACAAAGATTTTTTATCGATGACCGGCAATGGAATTTCAGAAAACAATTTTTGTCTTAGTTCTAACTATTTGGTTGCAGAATAGTTATCTTGACAGATTAATTTTCGAGGTGGGGTATCATTGATGTGTGGCATTTGGATAATCTTCTTGCATGGCATTAGCCTTGATAGTGGATTGTACGAGGAAAAAAAAACAGGTTTTGTCTTTTGATAGATATGTGCTTCCGTTATAGCTTGGGTAAGAGTAACGTAGTTTGTGATATTTGTGGATCCTACTTCCTTGATCAGTAGTGTGCTTTGATGGAAAAGGAATTTCACACGCGAACTTGGTCTTTTGTTATGAAATCTCCACTGTGACTTTTGGAATCTACTGATCTTACATGGGTTTTTTTAGCACACCCAAAATAATAACATTAGTTTTAATGATTTTTATACGTTAGTTGGACATGGGTTTTGCCTATTGATCTTTTAATAAATTCATGAAGGATTCTATTTTGGTTATGTGCTGCATCAATTTGAGAGTTCTAGTATCACATGAGCTTTAATCCCTATCATTGTTAGGAGTATTTAATCAGAGCTCTTTTCAGATTTCCGTTTTGATCAGTGATGTCCTAGAATTTGGTCATTGTTTGGGCATGAGAACGGTTTGGAGGAAACCCAGTATCCGTGGCAGTGAAGGGTAATTATCGTTCATGGGCTCGGTTTGTGGAATCAACCGTTTGTTATGGTTCTTTCCAAGAACTGCCTTGAACCCCCTTGCCTGGTTATATCTCATATGAAATTATTATTATTATTATTTTTTCCTTTGAAAAAAAAAAAAAAAAAAGAAAAAGGACACAACTGATTGGATATAACTCTTGTCGGTGCAAGTTTTGTGTTTGTCTCCACAGGATAAAAGGATCCGGAATCGGAGTGGGATATCATGTGGCTAGTAAAATGTTCATGGTTGTAAGGAAATTTATTTTTCATTACTTCACATTGCTAGTTTTTGCATATTCTAACTGATTGGTTCTAGGTAAGAACGCGATCGGTTTCGGAATAACTATTGCAAGTGCTGGTAATTGTTAATTTTACTTCTTATGATCATATTCTTTAAGAATCTGTTACGGCTATGTAGTAGACTCTAGAATTTGATATATGATCTGGATTGTTGAAATTCGTGTAATTACCAAGCATATAGTGCTAACTATTGGGCTTTTGGTATGGTCTGGTGAATTCCAGGAAAGGTTTTAGCTTTTTAATGGCTTTCAAATCCTAGGGCTTCGATATCTTCCTGATGGAAGAGCTCGGAAGGGGGAAAACTATTTCCATTTTTGGGAAATGAGAGCACTGTTTGGCTTTGGAAGATGAGCATGTTTCATGTTTCTGTGTTCTGGTGTTGGTCCTATTTTTTTTTTTTTATGCGAAATATGATTTCATATGAGGACTGACTTGTTGAACTTTATTTCAGTAAAATCGACTGAAACAGTGTTTGGTGATTGGTTTATAGGTCTTGGGACCATCAGATTACAATTTGGAATCACTTGGAGCGTGATCCATAAACGGCTACATTTGTCGTGCTATAAGAGTTTTCCGCTTTTCTTGTGCCTTGTGGTTTGATCGGCACTTGCTCACAGGAGGAAAAATTGTTTGGCTTCGGCCATGGTCAGTCGTGCGCGACTGGACCTCTGATTGGTATAATGGAATGGATGGCTACGGCCTTAGGCAGTCGTGCGCGGCTGGCCTTGGAACGGTGTGATGATTGGCCTCTGGAGTAGTCTACTTGGCCTATGCCTTGACACTACTCGGCCATGATCTTGTGAACATTGGACTGATTGGCTTCTGGGGTGGTCTGCTCGGCTTATGCTGTGACACTGCTCGGCCTGGGTCCTTTGTTGCATTCTATATGTTCAGCCTTGTGATCAGCCAGTGGTAGGCTTGATCCGGCCATATGTGCTTGGCTTTATGTGCACAACCAGTAATCGGCTAAATGCATGCAACCCTTGTGCACAACTGTTTGGTGCGCCAACAGTGGTTCCCACAGGAACATGTTCCTCTCATTTATGTTATGAGAAGGATAGGCAAGTCATTGCCAATGTTTAGACAAAGAGACAAAGACTTCTTTTTCAATAATTTGAAAGAAGCACTGAACCGTTGGATTTAATCTACGGTGATGGAGAGATAATAAGTATTTTATACTTTTGTCAGAAGTAGCACGAAATATTGCTACGTGTCTTTGCTCAAAAGCAAGAACATGATTAAGGTGATGGATAGTGACCAATGTGGTAAATATGTTTACCGTTTGGTGGAACTAGTGTCCTACTTGGAGTAGTTCACCAAATCACTACACCTTGTTTACTTCAACAGTATGGGATTGTTGAAATACTATATCATGCTTGAGAAACTATGATCTATGCTATGTTGATGAATTCTGTTTTCATAGAATTTATAGAGAGAATCATCTCTCAACGCATATGATGGCCTTAATGAGGTACTATGCAAGAAAGTTTATGAAACCCAAGAATGTGGGGGTGTCTTGCGAAAGTGGTTGTACCTATACCTAAAAGGTGAGAAGGTCTATCAACTGTTGCTTGTGTGCGCACAAGAACACGAATATGGAATCTAGAAGTGCATTATTTTTTAATGTGCATTTTTAGTTTATCCAAAGAAGAGTTAAGTTCTGTCAAGAGAACTTTAGAGACTGCTAGTGAGAGCAGTTGAGACCAAGAACAGGAAGTTGATGTAGAGCCTAGACGTGGAAAAAGGGCTAGCGCATCAACATCTTTTGGTCAAGACTTTCTAACTTATCTATTAGAAAGTGAGCCTTGGACATACGAGGAAGCTGTGAGTTGTCCTGAAGGTCCGTTATGAAAGAAGGCTATTAAGGGTGATTGACTCCATTCTGCAAAACATATGTGGAGCTGGTGGATTTACCTCCAGATAGTAAGCCTTTGGGCTATAAATGGATCTTCAAAAGGAAGATAAGGGTCAATGGGTCAATAGATAAATACAAAGCAAGGTTTGTACATCAGATGGGTGTTAAGACAACTTTCTGTTGGAAATTATCAAAATAAATGGGTTTTTATTTGGGGTTTTATCAAAATATTCCTTGTGCTTTTTAGAAAGCTTTTATTGTTGTGTTTTGGTTTTGTCCCACATTGGCTAGTGAGGAAAAGGTTGAGTGGTATATATATGGGAACATTCCTATAATGTTCACATAGTGTTAAGTGGCAAGTCACCTATGGTGCTACGTGCATTACCGGCGCAGCCGGTGATGGAACACACTCATACACACCCGCACCCGCGCGCGCGTGCGTGAGCGTGGCAGTGGGATGTGTGGCGCTTTGATGGCGCACTTTGCACTTAGCACGTCGGCGCAAGGCGCCTTGTAGGCGCCCTTTCTTATTGCCATTTGGCGGTAAGGTGTCGCTGATGTGGCATACGGGTCGGAACAGATGGGTATCGATACTACCGTTTAGGTGTATCGATACCGGTTGGTTCATGAGCGGCTAATTCACGAACAGAATGTTTGGGTATCGATACTAGGGAATTGGTGTATCGATACCGGTGTGTTTGGACGCGGATTTCAGGCACTAGTTCGTGAACGGCTGCAACTCTGAACGGAGGGTTATGACCCAAACTCAAGTCTATTCACTTAGGGCGTGTCCCAAAGTGAAAGGGTACATTTGGGTCTATAAATAACACCCAAATTACTTTCACAAGATACGGAATTCTAGCCTTGTTACTCTGCCAAAATTACTACAGATTGCTTTCTAGTTTTGCTGTACCGTTACTGCAGAAACGGTGTCAGCAAATCCTTGGTTCTTTTGATTCTTTTTACACTCGGTATTCTGTCTGTCCTTCGTTTGTGCGGACGCAGGCAGAAGATCATTGAATTGATCGGGCTTTGTTGTATCCTCGGACAGATTCGCTATCAACCCGGTGCACACCAAACGGTGGGGGCGAATACTGTTTTCGGAAAGCGACATAGTAACGTGCCTCGAAGCAAGTTCCATCATCAACAAGTTCAGTTTCCCGAAGACTCCCGGATTTTGCACCAACAATCGAAAACAGTATTTGGGAATGGCGTCATCATCAAGGTCTCTGCGACAAATGACACAGGATATCGTGAAATTGGACAAGTTTGATGGAGGGAATTTCAGGCGTTGGCAAAAGAAGATGCACTTCATGCTCACGACATTGAATGTCGTGTATGTTCTCACTAAACCGTATCCGGAGGAGAAAGAAGATGAGACTTTGGAGGAGACACGGGTGAGGATGAAATTTGAGAATGATGACTACATCGCAAGGGGCATATTCGAATGCACTCTCGGGACGCAATGTTCGATGTGTATTCGAATACGGAGACGGCAAAGGAGATGTGGGATTCATTGGAGGGCCGCTATTTGACCGAGGATGCGACAAGCAAGAAGTTTTCAGTCGATCAATTTATGAGTTATAAAATGGTAGACAACAAGTCGGTGATTGATCGGTTGCATGATATTGACATATTACGAACGGTTTAAGATTAAGAACATGAACATGGATGAATCGATCGTGGTGTCTTCTGTGATCGATAAACTTCCTCCTTCTGGAAAGACTATAAGAAAAGTCTTAAGCACAAAGCGAGGAACTTACTCTGGAGCAATTGGTTGTTCATCTTTGTGGAGGAGCAGACAAGGCGTCAAGAGAAGGAAGAACTTGGGGTGGTGCCTCTAAAGTTCATGTGGTGGAAGAAGGAAAAGGTTCCAACAAGGGTAAACATAACAAACAGAAAGTCCGCGCGGCTACGACCAAGGCGATGACCGAAAGGGAAAAAGCCAAAGGTTGAGTGTTGGCGTTGTGGTCGTAGGGGCACTTCAAAAAGGATTGCAAGTCTAAGAAGAAGAAGGATCCACGAGGCATCGGGTCCAAAGGGTAAAATAATTTCATTTGTTGTGTCCGAAATTAACATGGTTGGGGATCTTAGGAAGCTGGTGGATGGACTCGGGGCTACAAAGCATGTTTGCATTGATAAGAGGTTCTTCACCGACTATGAAGTGGTTGATGATGGTTCGTTTCTCTACATGGGGAATTCATCGACCGCTCCTATCAAAGGCAAGGGCAAAGTGGATTTGGAGTTCACTTCTGGAAATGTTTTGACTTTGATTGATGTTTACCATGTACCAGAAGTTAGGAAAAACCTTGTATCTGGTAGTCTGCTTGATAAGCATGGCTTTAGGCTAGTGTTTGAGGCGAACAAATTTGTTCTGTCTAAGAGTGGCACATTTGTTGGAAAAAGCTATGTTTGTGAGGGCATGTACAAACTCAACGTTAATAACACATTCACAGTTTCTGCTTACTTGCTTGATTCTCTTTCTTTATGGCATAATCGTTTAGGACATGTTAATACTAGGAAGATGGATATGATGGTTAAATTAGATTTAATTCCTAAGTATGATGTTGATATGGTTGATAGATGCAATGTGTGTTCACTTACTAAAATCACTAGAGTTCCATTTCCTAAAATTGTTAAAACTACAACTTTGTTAGAACTTGTTCATAGTGATGTATGTGATATGCATAGCACCCCTACTAGAGGAGGCAAGCAATACTTTGTTACTTTTATAGATGATTTTTCTAAATATTGTCATGTTTATTTGTTGCACTCGAAGGATGAGGTTCTAGAAAAGTTTATCACTTTCAAAACTGAGGTTGAAAATCAATGTGGAAAAACTATAAAGCGTTTAAGGTCTGATAGGGGTGGTGAATATTATTTTCCTGATTACTGTGAGTCAGTAGGCATAATTCATGAGAAAACAACACCTTATACTCCACAACAAAATGGAGTGGCTGAATGGAAAAATCGGACTTTAACGAGAGATGGTTAATGCTATGCTTAGCAATTCGGGATTAGGCCTTTGGTTTGTGGGGCTAAGCCATACTTACATGCTTACATCTTGAATAGGGTACCTCTCAAAAAGTCACAAATAACTCCATATGAGTTATGGAAAAAGAAGAAACCTAACCTAAGTTATTTTAAAACTTGGGGTTGTAGAGCAATTGTGAGATTGTCAAAACCCAAAAGGAAGAAATTGGGTGAAAAAGGAATTGAATGCATATTCCTTGGATATGCTTTACATAGTAAGGCATATAGGTTTCTTGTTTCGAGCCAAATGATTCGTATGGGGTTAATACCATAATTGAATCAAGGGATCTTTGTGTTTTATGAAAATAGGTTTGTTCCTATTCGAAAGAGGTTAATGAAGAGAATGAATCAATCTCTTATGGGCTGAATCGGAGGCGGAACCTACGGCAAGCAGTCGAACTTAGGAGAAGTAAAAGGGCTCGGGTTGCTAAGTCCTTTGGTCCTGACTTTATAGTGTATCTAGTTGAAGGAACTAGAGACACTACTTGTAATCATACCATAGTTTCATATCATGTGGAATCGGATCCCTTGACCTTTGGGGAGGCTATGAAATCGCAAGATTGTGCTTTCTGGAAAGAAGCAATCCAAGATGAAATGGATTCTATCATGGGTAATGATACATGGATTCTTGCTGATTTGCCACCAGGTTCCAAGGCCATTGGTTGTAAATGGATTTTCAAGAAGAAAATGAAAGTTGATGGCACGATAGACAAATTTAAGGCACGGTTGGTTGCCAAGGGTTTTACACAAAAGGAAGGTATTGATTACTTGATACCTATGCACCGTAGCGAGAATCTCTACTATTAGAGTTCTTCTTGCCATAGCTTCGATACATAAACTTCATATTCACCAAATGGATGTAAAGACTGCATTTTTGAATGGTGAATTGGATGAAGAAATTTATATGAAGCAACCGGAAGGGTTTGTTGTGCAAGGACAAGAACACAAAGTATGCAAACTTGTTAAGTCTCTGTACGGACTTAAACAAGCACCTAAACAGTGGCATGAGAAGTTTGATAAGGTAATTGTTTCAAACGGGTTTAGGATACACCAATCAGATAAATGTGTTTATAGCAAATTTACTGAAACTCGAGGTGTAATCGTGTGTTTATATGTGGATGATATGCTTATCTTTGGGCCGATTTAGATAGCATACAAAGCACAAAGGATATGCTTTCATCTAGTTTTAGCATGAAAGATATGGGTGTCTGATGTAATTCTAGGAATTAGAATTACAAGGCAAGGAGGAAATATAGTTCTTTCTCAATCACATTATATTGAGAAGATACTAAAGAAGTTTAATCACTTTGATTGTACTCCGATTTCTACACCTTATGATCCACATATAAAGTTGTATCCTAATACGTAGGTAGAGCAGTGTCACAACTAGATTATTCTAGAGTGATAGGAAGCTTGATGTATGCCATGACGTCTACTCGGCCGGACATTGCTTTTGCGGTGGGTAAAGCGAGTAGATATACGCATAATCCAGTGATATTCATTGGAATGCGGTTAATCGGGTTTTGAGGTATTTAAAGAAAACTATAGACTATGGGATAGTCTATAGTGGGTATCCATCGGTTCTAGAAGGATACACGGATGCTAGTTGGATAGCCGAGAATGAAGATCACTTGTCAACAAGTGGATGGGTCTTCACTCTTGGTGGTGGAGCGGTTTCTTGGGGTTCAAAGAAACAAAGCATAATTACAGACTCGACTATGGCAGCCGAGTTTGTGGCACTAGCATCGGGTAGCAAAGAGGCTGAGTGGCTAAGGAGTATGTTATGGGAGATTCCCATGTGGCCAAAACCTATGCCATCGGTATCTTTGCATTGTGATAGTCAGTCGGCACTATCACGGGCTTACAGCCAGGTATATAATGGGAAGTCCAGGCATATAGGACTTCGACATAGCTATGTGAGGAATTTGATAACCGATGGGGTGATAACCATTGATTATGTTAAGTCAGGTCAAAACCTGGCGGATCCTTTAACAAAAGGTCTTGCAAGAGATTTGGTGTGGAAAACATCACAGGGGATGGGACTTAAGCCCACTAAAATATAATCACTCTTGGTGAAACTCGACCCAACGCTTGTTTAGCTTCAAGTCCTTGGGTTCAATGAGCAAACTACACCATAAGTCGTGATGGCAAACACTTACCGGTTACACCCATCCTATGGTAAAGTGTTTGGTACCTGTAATTTAAAAGAGGAGGTGAGCTACTTAGCTCTTAATAGACTTCTAACGGTTTAGTTAGGCGGATGCTGTCGTTCGTTAGGGGGCATCTTTAAAGTCTACCTATATGAGTGTGAGGGTGGTGCCGCCTTTTATAGGTTCACGGGCTAGAACTTTAGAGCACTCACAAAATAGGATATAGACACACGGCCAATCCACGTGTCGGCAATTTTGAATACCTAAGTCGGGTAAGATGCGTGCGTGAAACGTGTCCGGTTGGTCATTATAGGATCAATTTGGTTAAAAGACAAGTCTACCATGCTTTCCGACTAACTTTGATGTGTTTCGCTAGGTGATGGTTAAAATCGTGATATACCTTCATTGATGCACAAGTCTTTTCAAAGGAACCAAGGCTTCATCTTTATTTTGAAAATGGTGGGGGATTGTTGGAAATTATCAAAATAAATGGGTTTTTATTTGGGGTTTTATCAAAATATTCCTTGTGCTTTTTAGAAAGCTTTTATTGTTGTGTTTTGGTTTTGTCCCACATTGGCTAGTGAGGAAAAGGTTGAGTGGTATATATATGGGAACATTCCTATAATGTTCACATAGTGTTAAGTGGCAAGTCACCTATGGTGCTACGTGCATTACCGGCGCCCGTGATGGGAACATTCATACACACCGCACCGCGCGCGCGCGCGTGCGTGAGCGTGGCAGTGGGATGTGTGGCGCTTTGATGGCGCACTTTGCACTTAGCATGTCGGCGCAAGGCGCCTTGTAGGCGCCCTTTCTTATTGCCATTTGGCGGTAAGGTGTCGCTGACGTGGCATACGGGTCGGAACAGATGGGTATCGATACTACCGTTTAGGTGTATCGATCCGGTTAATTCATGAGCGGCTAATTCACGAAGCAGAATGTTTGGGTATCGATACTAGGAATTGGTGTATCGATACCGGTGTGTTTGGACGCGGATTTGGACACTAGTTCGTGAACGGGTTTGCAACTCGACGGAGGTTATGACCCAAACTCAAGTCTATTCACTTGGGCGTGTCCCAAAGTGAAAAAGGTACATTTGGGTCTATAAATAACACCCAAATTACTTTCACAAGATACGGAATTCTAGCCTTGTTACTCTGCCAAAATTACTACAGATTGCTTTCTAGTTTTGTTGTACCGTTACTGCAGAAACGGTGTCAGCAAATCCTTGGTTCTTTCGATTCTTTTTCGACTCGGTATTCTGTCTGTCCTTCGTTTGTGCAGACGCAGGCAGAAGATCATTGAATTGATCGGGCTTCGTTGTATCCTCGGACAGATTCGCTATCAACCCGGTGCACACCAAACGGTGGGGGCGAATACTGTTTTCGGAAAGCGACATAGTAACGTGCCTCGAAGCAAGTTCCATCATCAACAAGTTCAGTTTCCCGAAGACTCCCGGATTTTGCACCAACACTTTCCTAATGCGGATTTAGAAAAAGAAATCCACATGGAACAACCCGAGGGTTTTTCCACACCATGACAAGAAAGGAAAGTCTGTAAGCTTGTTAGATCTCTGTATGGTCTAAAGCAAGCTCCGAAACAATGGCATGAGAAGTTTGACAATGCAATGTTGTCTAATGGCTTCCGCATCAATGAATGTGACAAATGTGTTTATGTCAAGGACACTGATGAAGGATATGTTATTCTGTGTCTCTATGTTGATGATATGCTCATTGTTGGTAGTAATGACAGGGTCATTCGATCTACCAAGGATATGTTGAACTCTAAGTTTGACATGAAGGATATGGGCCTTGCAGATGTGATACTAGGTGTGAAAATCACCAGAACATCTGATGGACTTGCGTTGTCTCAGACACACTACGTTGACAAAATTCTTGAAAAGTTCAACCAGTTTGATACAGGCATCGCAAGAACCCCCGTGGACGTTAGTCTCCATTTATCCAAGAATGGGGGGGAGGGGGTGTCCAAATTAGAGTATTCTCGGATAATTGAGAGCCTCATGTACTTGATGAGTTGTACAAGGTCTGATATAGCCTACTCAGTAAGCAGACTGAGCAGATACACGAGTAATCCAGGACACGATCACTGGAAGGCGATAGTCAGAGTACTACATTATTTGAGGTATACTCGTGATCTGGGGTTGCACTATACCAGATATCCAGCAGTACTAGAAGGGTACTGTGATGCAAATTGGATATCGGATATGAAGGACTCAAAATCCACGAGTGGATATGTCTTCACGCTTGGTGGTGCAGTAGTGGCTTGGAAATCCTCTAAACAGACGTGTATAGCACGGTCTACAATGGAATCTGAATTCGTTGCTTTAGATAAAGCAACTGAAGAGGCCGAGTGGCTACGACAGTTCCTGGAGGATATTCCAAGATGGTCGAAACCAGTGCCAGCTATTAGTATCCACTGTGATATTCAAGCTGCGATTGGTAGGGCTTTGAGTGCCAATTATAATGGTAAGTCTAGACATATACGCCGAAGACATAATACCATTAAACAACTGCTCTCAAGTGGGGTTGTCACAATTGACTACGTGAGGTAAAAAGACAATATTGCGGATCCGCTAACCAAAGGGTTATCTCGAGAGCTAGTTAAGAAAGTATCGAGAGGAATGGGGCTAAAACCACTAAGCTCATAGTTACCGTGGGGGTAGCCAACCTAGTTGACTGGAGATCCCAAGATCTAGGTTCAATGAGACTACCTTTTGCGTGTAATAGAGAACGATCACTGTGGAGATTTGATCTCTTGTCCATTTCTATGATGCGGAACAGTGAAGCCTGTAAAGTGGAAGAGGTTAAGCGTTGCTTTTAATAACTCTTACGCGTCGGAGATTCCGAGCGGGGTATAGCAGGATACCCTTTATAAGAAGGTCACCTATGTGAGTATGAAGTGGGGCCGCTTCTGTGAGAATTTTGGCAAAAATTCTCGAGAAAATACTTGCAGAACCAGGAAGGGGGGTGTCATGGCCGAAATTAACCCAACAGTGAGAACTGAACTACGTCAGGAGAAGTTCTGTGTGACGTCTGTTGTCTAAGTTTACACCGCGGCGGAACAGTTCAAAGCGGGGCCGCACATTGGTCTGCCAGTAAACTCGATAGGCTATCACAAGGGAAGGTTCAAGGCCAAAAGCTACCTATCCTATGCAGAAATTATCTGTTGCCTCTCTCTCGGGTCAGTTTTGTACTCTGCGTCAGTATGCCTGCCAATTTCATTCATGGGGGGGATTGTTGGAAATTTCACGAAATTTTGGATGAATGAAACCGGGGCGTTTTGGAGGGCCTGACGAGGCAACCAAACGGTCTACTCCGGGTTCAATGAATCTAGACGAAATGTTTAATTTCCAGCGGTTTCGAGTGGTTAATACCCCTTATGAATTGAGGTTAATGGCACGTATTCAATTCGGGATTTACAGAATTCAATCCAATTCATTGTGGCAGTTTCTATATTGATTGATTGGCTATATATACATGTATTTGGAATTGGTTCTACACGAGAAATTTGTCTAACACGTCAAGTTCTGGAAATCGTCTTTGAGAGAGAGGGGCAGACGCTAGTAAGTTCGCCAAGGCTACCAACGGAGGTGTTCCGGTGGTTAGTGGTTCTAGCCGTTTTATCCTGGGACGAAGACGCCGGTGTATCCTACAACACCCGCGGTAGGCGGCGAATCTTTGTTAAGGAGACTGTGGTATCACAGGACTCGGCTCGGTTTGTTTCTCGTTTCGTAACCCATTCTTGTAATATGTAATTTCAGTTTGATTATCAATGAAATTGTTCTTTGGAATTTGTGATTGCCGACTATTTTTCCCAACAATGTCTATCCAAGCGGTGGAGTCTACATCATAATTTCATAATTTGTGACAGCAACATTTAATTTGTTACAAAAAATGTCCTCCAAAATTGGTATGTGTTGGGTGTTGGGCATACGAACAATTTCTATCCAAAAAATCAACAGAAGCTAACAGATGATTGGCATTGAAACAAATTAAAAAATGCAAGGTTAAAATTATAAAAATTAGAACTAGAAGGACCAAAGTGAACCTTTGGATAAAGTCAAAGGGATATGATATAAATTTACCCAGATATCAATAAGAATAAGATAACTATAAATCTACTTCAGTTTGAGCTCAAGTTTGACTCATCAAAAGCTTGTTCAACACCGGTTCTTGAACATTGGTTGAAGCCCGTTAACCTTCGAAACCAAGCTTAAACAAGCTATTCCTCAGATCGTTCAATTTCAGATATGTGAAAAATTCATCTAATCTAGATTGATCTCGTGATCGGCTAGATTGAAACTCGTTTAAGATTGACTTGATTGATAAACAATTGAAGCTCATACATGTTTTTAAAGTTCGTTAAAATTTCAAACCAAACTTGAATAACCTAATGCTCGACTTGTCCGGCTCATTTATTGGCCCTACCGAGTCCCTCTCGGGAAGGGTATACTAGCATATCATTTAAACTAAGACGACCATGAGCGACAACACAGCTGCTACAAGTTCACAACAAAAATGAATGGCAGGAGAAAACCTTCTTTCTGAGAATACGTCGTCGATGATAAAGGATGAAAGGTAAGAGAAACATTACAGGAGGAGAAATTTTAACTACCTAATTTGAAAGCATCTACAAAGAGGCCTAGGCAAACACCAGCCTTCCAATAATTTATCATTGCCACGAAAGACTTCAACCTCCCGGTAGATAGAGACGGGCGCTCCCTTCTTCTGTACATGAGCATGCCAATACCCTCGATGGCAGCAACCACGACGCCTGCAACAAGTACGTCCCAGTCGCCTGTCTGCCCTAGAATCGTAGCCAGTGCATTTGCCGTGTAGAAGCCCAGTAGAACTAGAAATACCTTCATGGGAAAGTTCTTTCTAGCTGCGTTCAGTTTCTCCAACAGCTGTTTCCCACCTGCACTCGCTATCCGGCCCAATCGGGTCCCGCGCAGGCCCTGAGCTTCGCCATCAAGACGGTCTTGGGCCTCTTGTCCACCGTTGGGAATTCCACTGGTGTCTAAAGCAAAGGCTATTTTCCAAACATGTCTTTTCCGGTGAGAACTGTTTCAGCATACAAATGCATATTCAGGAGATCAGGATCGGAATTTGGAACTGCATAATTAACACTAGGCGTGTATAAAAAAATGAAAGAATTACCATGCCGTAAGTGAGCTCAGGATCAGTCGATTCACAATTTCATGTCTTATTGGTCACATATAATGGCACCTTGATGATGAGACATCATCCACCGTGATGGAGATAAAATATGGTGATTTTGTAAACAGAAAGGGCATTTACTTGAAACAAGCATTAACAGAAGAAATTGACGTGAGAATTACAACACTGTACAACTCTGAACAACATATTCTTTGTCTAGGGAAAACTGTCGGTTTACAAAAACAGAAAGGGCATTTACTTGAAACAAGCATTAACAGAAGAAATTGAAGTGAGAGCCATAACAGACTGTACAAATCTGAACAACATATTCTGTTAAGGGAAACTTTCGGTTTACACTGTATATGCACATAAACTCCGTCATTAGAAGTAACCGTTTAACTTCCTGTGGGGAGTAGTATAAAATGCACCATCACAATCCCATACACGAGCTCACCTTCTAATGAACTTTTTGCTGTCAGACACTGATTTAAATGGCCACTCCATAAGGTTGCTTGGGAATACATCTGTTCTCCTAAAAAAGAAGGAGGCTTAGGCATAAGGGGAACTGAAGACTGGCATAAGCCCTCCACGCTTAAGCACCTAAGGACCCTTTGTCAAAGACAAAATCCTTGCTGGCACAATGGAGCTAAACATGCTATCAGAGGAAAATGTTTTCTGACTATGCAAGTTCCCTTTGATAGTTATCGGACTTCGAGAAAACTCCTTGACCTCAGACACCACAGAGCTGATGGATCCAACACCTTCTCATATCCATGACACTGGCAACCCACTTTGTGACAAATTCTATAACTATCAGAATGGTTTGCTGGAATTGTCCTCCTATAACTGAGGGAGTGAGCGGTAGAGGAAACTTTTGTTAGGGATATACTATGATATCGTTTTGGGATACTACGATATCTTACATAGTCACATATGGCAAAGAGAGGAAACTACAGAAGTTCTCCTGTGGCCTCCTTAGATCTCCAAGATTGCTGCTACAACTTTTCAGTTATGATGTCAGAGTCCAAGATTCACAGTTCTTTTTCTGTTCAAGAACTTGTGTGTACTCAATTTGTGTACTTTCCAACATAAAGTTCCGATAGGTTTTTAATTTCTTCTTTCAAGGCTGTCACTTACAGATTTCTGCATACATGATGGCAGCAAGGTTTAATCTCTCAACAAACAGCGTTCAAAGCTCGGTCAAGATTAAAGATAAACAGCCACCATAAACCAACAATTTCCAAGACAGTAAATGTTTTAAATGTACCTTTTTCTAGGGAAAGGTGCAGACTTCATGCCAAGCTTCGATGTCTGCCGTCTCAAACTTGGTACATTGTTCCAGTACAGAATGGTATGACATCTTTTAGGCACAATATATAACTTTATATGGATACCATTTTGCATCAACGGCAGAGATGATTCCAACATGATTGTTCCCCTTCTAGGTCATCAATCGTTGATACAGATACAAATCTTGTAGACTAAAAGCAACGGCAAGATTTCAAAGGCAGAGTTACTCCAAATGAAAGAGAGTGATCACTTATCAAATTTTTATGGCAAAAGCTCAAAGGATAAACATAGATCATGCCCTATAGAACTTTTTTCTACCACAAATTCTGTGACGAGGTGAGTCTTCAAAGTGACAGTAGTCTGACCAATACAACTTTGGTAGATCTCCAAATACACGTATCAATATTCTGATTTGACCACAGATCCAAGTTGACAACTGAAACCAAAACCAACAAAAACAATTTGAGAATCAAGATATTCTTATCACCAAACGCTGTAACAAGATATAGACGAATGGTAAAATATCTACAGACTTGAAAAATCTTCTGCGAATTGGCAAGTACAAAACTTTCAACTTTCCTAGCATTTCAGGTGGGTCCATCATCAGTACATCACCTAGAGCACATAATGTGTAACTCCACAGGACGAAAACTAGACGAGAAGTTACCTGAACGTGGAATATCCTTCCCCTCATTAAGGTAGCAAATAGTAAACACAATGATGAAGGCTATAAGAAGCACAAGGAACAATAAATATTGAATTACAAATTATGAATCATCAATTTGTAATTCAAGCCGACCTTGGGCATCACCCTTAGGGATGAGCTACTTAATTATGAGGGTCTATGTTGTGTTCTCAAACTTCCTACTGCTCCTAACGGCTTAGTTATGTAGTGTCAAATCTCCGATGGTTCTCAAGAAAATTGCACTTTTCCACAGTGATCTCATCAGCTTACCAATAACTTTGAACAAAATAAGGACTCCATAAAAAGGACCAGCCACCAATTCCTTTTTTGGAAAAAAAAAAGAAAAGAAAAAGCCGCAAAATGACAATGCAGGTTCAATCACGATATTAAACTGGACCAAATCCTGTACTTCATAATCTTAAAAGAAAAATTCAAGATCAAATATGTTCCTCATCAAACACGAGACTTAAAACATTTATCATCAAGCAAACAAGAAATCAGGCCCTAATTTTGGTCTTCAGAAGCAAAGCCAAGCCCTAATTCAAGCAATCAAGATACCTCAAAACACCCTAATTTATTCAATAAAAGCAGGAAAAACAAGTCTTAATTTATCAAACATATCAATCTAAAGACGCATTGTATATGTGCAATACAGGAACCTAGTTCTTAATCAAGATCAAACCACAAAAATGAGTGGAGCATGGGTCTTTATATATCCTTACATACACATATATTCATGTATATGTAGAGAGAGAGAGAGAGAGAGAGAGACCTTGGCGGCGGAAGGGTAGGTCGGCGGCGAAAGGAAACCGGCGACCGGAGAAAGAAGCGGCGAGCGGCCAAAGCTTCAGGGGCTGCGAACGTGATGAGGCAGTCCACTGGCACTGGATGAGATTCTCAAGCATGAGGGAAATGTAAGGCCAAGATTTGGGCAACACAGCCAAAGCTGTATTTTCTATTTGAAAAAAAAGGAAACTGTATTTTCGTTAATTATGTAGACCAAGTGGAAGGTCTAAATAAAATCTAAATATGAGCTACACAATGGTTAAAAATTAAACTATTAATGCCAAAAAGCCAATTAAGAGCATCTCCAATGGTAGAGAATAATATGCAAACAGACTGAGTTGTGTCTCAGAATTTAGTGGCATAAAACTTTCATGTTTCTCATCAAGAAGAGCTCACAATTCTTTAGAACATCAGTATCTAAGAACAAAACCCTTTCGAAACATATTTAGCAAACCAGATTCAAAAGAAACCATATTTATATTTAGCAAACATATTTAGCTTAGAGCATCAAATCAGGATATGTACTTAGGGTAATTAATTCAGATGGATGTGATGCACAAGTGTGAGACATTATCTCACGTGATTTGTACTAATCATTTGCCTAATATGGATGGTGATAGCTGGAGTGATAGAACAACTTATCAAACAATTGTAGCCTAAGCAAATTATCAAACAGTTGGTGGGCAACCATACAATGGAATTTGAAACCCAAACACATTAACTTCAAACTCAACCCATATCTATAAACTAACATGTTTCCAGCAAAAAGGCAGAAATCCGAACGAGAGATTCATTAACTTCAAACTCAACCATACAATGGATCAAATTATGTTTCCAGCAAAAGGCAGGGATTTCTAGATCTACTATCTCAGAGCTTTTTATGAAAGTACCGTTGTTTTCGAAACAATTTAGGAATCTACCGTTGTTTTCACACTATTTATAAAAATACTGTTGTTTTGTACTTCTCATTTTGAACCTGAGATCTTTAACCGTGTCCATACATACTTCTCATGTCTAAAATGAGAAGTCGATTTTATTTGAGTTTTGTACCTAAGAAATATACGAAATTTCTGGTGTACTAATTGAGAACATACTTCTCATATTGGACCTGTGAAGTATTTTATGCAACTCATATTGAATCTGAGATGTACTTTTAACTCTCTTTTTCCCCCTTCTCCAGCCCATACAGTCTTCATTCTCAAGTAGCGTTTTGAGGGAGACTGAAGCAAAGAAGAATGGGAGCTTCTTCCTCACTGATCTTGCTCCTCTCGCTTGCACCAAGGTACGCATTCACTTCGTGTCTCTCTCTCTCAGTACGTCTCTCTCTCTCTCTCCCTAAATCTCTTTCATACCTTTTGATTTAGGGTTTCTGATGCCGATTTCGGTTCTGCATCAATGATTTAGGGTTTCGGCATGAAAAAAACAGTACAAAATCTAACAACCAAAAACTAGGACAGATAAGAAATATTGTTAACATGATTTCTGGTGACAAAGAAATTCCATACCTCAACAGGGGTTATTGGAAGAAGTTCAGATCCATTATCAGGTTCAAAAGGTATTCCTTCATCACGTAGCTTTGATAATATTGCAGCATAATTCTCTGATGAACTCACGACCTTAAAATATCTACCAACCAAACGAGTTTTTCTTTTTATAAATATTTGGTCTCGTTTTTTATTTCTTGTTTAAAAACTTTACATTTATTTTGTCTAAGTAACGAAGTGGTAGGGTCGAGATTCATATTGATTGTTAGGGGCATGTAAAGAAAACAAAACAAACAAAACATCTTCGGACATTTGAAAATAGTAGTATGTATTGAAAAGATTTCAAAACATTTATCACGTTTTCAAAATATTTCAGAATTTTTTTTTAAAGACTTGCATATTAATTACTTAAGTCATAAACTACACTCAAATCGGTTAATAGCCCATAGATATTTTACCACCCCAAATTCTAAATAAGACGATTGAAGTTTGTAAAAATGAGGGTTAAAAAGTCTCAAGTCCAATATGAGAGATACTTTAAATACTTCTTGGGTCCAAAATGAGACGTACTTGGATAATACAACAAATATGTTTGGCAGATAGTTAGTTGAACTTCTCAGGTCCAAAACGAGATCTTTAATTAAACTTCTCTGGTCCAACATGAGACGTGTAAAATAACTTCTCAGGTCCAAAATGGGTTGTTTAAAATACTTCTCAGAATAAGTGTTCTAAAATAAAAATTAAAGTGACTTCTCATTTTGGAAATGGGAAGTATGTATGGTATACAATAAGTATACGGGAAGTATGTATGGTAGACAATAAGTATACGGGAAGTATGTTCGAAGTTGGTGAAACTCAAATAAAACCGACTTCTCATTTTAGACCTGAGAAGTATGTATGGACACGCTGGCCAAACATCCACGCTGGACGGGGACACGTCGGATGAAATTTTGGGAGACTTATAAGGTTGAGATTGAGAAGTGGTTAAAGATCTCAGGTTCCAAATGAGAAGTACAAAATAACGGTATTTTTATAAATAGTTTTCAAACAACGGTAGATTCCTAAATTGTTTCGAAAACAACGTTACTTTCATAAAAAGCACTACTATCTCATGCATGGAGACGAAGAGTGAGAGAATGGAAGAGAGAGAGAGAGAGAGAGAGAGAGAGAGAGAGAGAGAGAGAGAGAGAGAGAGAGAGAGAGAGAGAGAGGACCTGTGCCGGGGAGTCGAAAATCCGTCGGGGAAGATTGGGCAGAGGCAGAGCCTGTGGAAAATGTTTTCCACCTCTTAAATCCAGAAAATGTTTTCAAAGGCCTCTATTTCATTTTCCTTTTGACTTTTTTATTTTGGAAAAAGTTTTTCATATTTTTTCTAGAAAACGTTTTATGCCCGAAACAAACGGAGCCTTAATAATGAATAATGTCAAATTTCTATATTTTAGCAATATTGCTCCAATGGTACTAATGCTAATTCTTCTTTCTTTTTTTTTTTTTTCTCACAAAATGTCAATTTAAATTGCTACTTGTGGGTCCATGATGAGAGAGGTAGAGACAAAGAGGCATGCCAATTTATAAATTGTTAATAGTATTCAACATATAATGAATTTTATGAGAAATATAAATCTTATATGATAGATCTAAATTAGGTCTATTATAAATTTTTTTTAAATCTTTAAAAATATTGTAGATTGAAAGATAAGAACAATTTTAAAATTACACTGGAGATTGAACCAGAATATTAAAATGGAACATAGGTCGGAGCGAGTATAATAGCAACACATATAACACGCCATTGGCGATGCTCTAAAATCAATTAATAGACTTATACACTTGTCATTCTTACACATAATAAACAAAATACTAGACGGGTCTGAAAAAGCATGAATTCACACTTATGCATTACTATATCGATCGAGTGCTCTACAGTGAATTCCAATTGGCTGCTCACTCAAGTTTTGATTTCAACCAGAATTTGAAACCATTGGTGAATTTTTTTTAACATTTGGTAAATTTTTCATAATAATTTAAAGAAAATGATAACTTGCTCATTTCAGAAAAGTTTATCAACTGAAAAAATTACTAAAATGGATGGTATGTTCAAATTCGTACTAGTAAATTTACCAATTTTCAAAATCTCAAAATATGATACATTATAAGGTACCTTAGGTACTAAATGAAAATACATTTTTTTTTGTACAAGTTAGACAAATTCACAAATCAAGGCGAAGATATCCATACCAAATTGAAAAATTTATCAAGATCAAACTGGTAAACTTACCAGTAAAATAATTCCACTCCTTAAAACAAACCACGTCATGCAATTGCAAATATCATTTTCACGAATCCAATAAGACCAAGTGATCGTGTCGTGCCGAGTCAAAAATATATTTATAATAACTAAGAATTAACTACTACTCCAGAGAATAGTGGTTAAGTCCGAGTGTCGATCCACGGAGACAGATTAGCTGAGTTACAATAGATTTGATTAATTTCTAGATTAATTAAAAGAGATTGGTTTGATGGTTTTGATTTTAGAAACAATAAACTAAAGAGAGCAAAGCAATAATTAAATTGAGCGAAAAACGATGGAGAGAAGATCTAGGGTTCGAATCCGCCCTGACCACGTAACAAAACTATTCATAGGTTAGGCTACTACTCGAATCACAATTGTCAAGAAAACTAAGCAATAAGAATTTTCCCTTTCTCGTATGATTTTCCAGTTAGAGTATTATCATCAACCTTAAGAAAGTGACCCCATTTACCTCCAATTTCTTTGAATGTTTGTGAGGACCATGCGCTGAGAGACATGCCAAAACAAGATAGCCACACAAAGCGCTCTTCTTTGGCCATTTCACCGTTCCATGGTTTGATATCATCGAACAAGTTCAATACCCATCTTTCCTTGATTAATGCCTCCCTCGACACTTCGTTAGGAAAAGTTACAATGACATATCTCCCACCAATAGCTCTAATTTGGACATCACGAACCTTCTCCAATCTAAATTTTTTCTCCAGTTCTTCTGTAGGGATCAAATTACGAATCTTGGCTATGGCACTCCTAAATAACCATCCATTCCCCATTGGGTGAACCAGAATGCTACCATGATTTCCCCCTCCCTTAAGAGCCTGAGCATATGATTTTCCCTCCTCCACTCCCATGCTAATCTGCCTGCTAACTTCTCTTGGCTTGCTCGAATCCATTGCATCTGGCCTCCTCCTTTTATATTCTAAGTCAAAACTAGCCTCTTTAACAAACAGATAAGAACCTTCCACTTCCAGGCCATTTGCCCTAGAAATGGCAATACCACCTGATACAGAACAGTCGAATCGCACAAAGCCAAACCTACTTCCCCTCTTACTTCTCTTAGCAGGAATAAAAGAATCCTTAACAATACCATAATTAGAGAAGAGAGATTTCAGCCAAAACTGATTCTTTGAGTTCGGAATGTTATTGACGAAAAGAGTGAAAAGATCATGATTGACCCTCTCCGTAAGAACCAGAAAATACTTGGATACAGAGAGGGGGGACGAAGATGTACCGTGAAAAATGAGGCCAAAAAAACGGAGCTCCGGTGAAGTCGCCGAAAAGACGCCGGAAAAAACTCGCGGGGGAGAAAGACGGGAAAGTTAGTCGTCATAGTTGTTAGTTTGCTTCTTTAATTGAGTAGAATTGTTGTGTATAAAAGAAGTAGCTTACATGAGTGAAAGGCATTGAGAATTCTGTTGTAAACCAGAGGACGAGAGCTCCCCTTGGCTGTTAGTTGGACGAGAGTTCCAATTGGCATTCCACCAAACACTTCATCTTCATTCTTTCTCTTTCTAGTGAATTTCACTAGTTTTCCCTAACATGAAATTTCAATTCTTTTCTTTCCAGTAAATTTCACTAGTTCTTTCTTCCTTCACTGTGAATCTTAACTGCCATAGCTAAAAACGTATCACTTCATCTCCGCCTTGCCATGGCCGCCTCCACCAAAATCGAACGAAGCCTATCAGCTCCGGCAGCGTCTGGATCAGGTATGTCTAATCGTTAATTGTTGTTTGATAATCATGTGCTTTTTATGAAAGTAACGTTGTTTTCGAAACAATTTAGAAATCTACCGTTGTTTTCAAACTATTTATAAAAATACCGTCGTTTTGTACTTCTCATTTTGAACTTGAGATCTTTAACCACTTCTCAGTCTCAACCTTAGAAGTCTCCTAAAATTTCATCTGACGTGTCCTAAAATTTCATCTGACGTGTTCCCGTCCAACGTGTATGTTTGTCCAGCGTGTCCATACATACTTCTCATTTCCAAAATGAGAAGTCGTTTTTATTTGAATTTTGTACCTGAGAAGTATAAGAGATTTCGGGTGTACTAATTGAGAACATACTTCTCGTATTGGACCTGAGAAGTATTTTATACAACTCATGTTGAACCTGAGAAGTACCTTTAACTCTCCTTTTCCCCCTTCTCCAACGAAAAGAGTCGTCATTCTCAAACTAGCGTCCTCAGGAAGATTGAAGCAGAGAAGAACGGGGAGCGAACGGAGAGCTTCTTCCTCACTGATCTTGCTCCTCTCTCCTCCACCAAGGTACGCATGCACTTCGTGTCTCTCTCTCTCTCTCTCTCTCTCTCTCTCTCTAAGTACGTCTCTGTCTCTCTCTAAACTTCTATTTGCAACTCTGTCCTTCTGGCTCCTCCCATCGGCTCCTAATCCACTACCAGGAGAACCCGGAGAAATCAAACCCTGTTCATTCTCTACATCTCCTTCATTAACCCTTCCCTTTCCTTTAGGGTTTCTGATTAGAGTTAGGGTTTGTGATTAGAGTTAGGGTATTTAGGGTTTCGATTGGGGTATTTAGCTGGGTGAAGTTCAAGTAAATGATATATACATGTAGATTCTAGAAAGTGAAAAGCTTTTGCTGACTAGTTATATAATGAACCCAGACAAGAAAATGTTTTGCTCGTTCACTTGAATTGGGTGTTCTTCTCTTCCCATATTTCTTGGCCACACAGCTTGAAATTTTAAAGCACTTCCTTAGAGGTTTTATTCACCATAGCACACAGACATACCTCTTGTCTGGGCATTAAAATGAACTGATAGCTTCATTACACAATATATATTTTCAATTGCTTGATTAAATTTTCTGCCTTTGGGGCCTCATCTTAAATGCAATATCCATCAGAGATATCCCAATTCTTGATGTTTTGAATGATATGCAGTCCACTTTGGTGGCTTTATTCTTTGTTTGAGATATGCCCACGCCCGCTTCTATACATTACATAGAGCCCTCAAACAAGTCCTTAAAATGTTAAACATACCCAAACTCCTGAAATTCAGTTTTTCGGGCCCTAAAGTGGCAGTAACATATATTGAAAAGATGTTTGCGGTCCAAAACCATTCCACTCAACAGATCGGGGTAATACTGGTGGGTTTCAGATTGGGGTACATACTGATTATGTGATATCCTTGACCCATAGTTGCTTTTATAATTTAATTATATCCCGAGATTTAGTTAACCACGAAGATTACCGAATTAACTAGCCTAGTTAAATTGTGTGTTTGATTTTATGTATGTGTTTTAAGTTACTAGCTAGCATAATTTATGATATAAGGAATTGGGTATACGTTGACACATGGGGACGACAACACTGTATAACTTTCCTTATAGCCTGATAAAAACAAAAGAACAAAAGGGGGTGAGTTTCTACGTTATTCTGTTCTCATCCCTTACACCGCTAGAGAGAGAGAGAGAGAGAGAGAGAGAGAGAACATAGAAGAGAACCAGAAGAAGAAGGAAGAAGAAGAAGACAGGAAGATGAGAAATCAAGAGGTTCCTAGCTTGATTTAATTGAAGGCTTCAATAGGTAGAAATACTTGTTTCCTTGTCCTTAATTTCATAGTTTACATGTTCAATTTCACACTTTGAGATAGGGTTTAGAGTTTAGAGACCATGTAAACCCTTGTTCATGAGGTTTTGTGATGATTCATGATGAACTCTTGATGAATCATGTCAATTTTTATAGAAACTACTTAGCCTTGGAAATCTGCAGAATTGGGATTCTATATCTGATGGATTTTATTGATTTTTGTTGAGATACTTCTAAAACTCCTAAATTTCTGATATTTTAACTGAGAGTTCATTTGTGTGTCTCCTGTATATGGTTAAAATTTCGGAAAGAAATTTGAATTGCTGAGCCCTGTAGAAATTCTTAACCTAATTGCTGTCAAACTCGGATATGTGCATTCTGCACTGTCACAATTTGGGAAAACGGTCATATCTTTTAGCACGAGTATCGAAATTGCGCACCGTTTCCTGATTTTGAAACTAGACTCATATACCTTTCAAAATATGCAAAGATTGTGCCTTAACTTTGCTTGAGCAAAATCAGTTTTTAGTTTACAGTTAGCTGAAGTGCAGAATCTGCAACTCTGTTTTTGTAAAGGTAATTGTCTAGCTTTAAACGGGCGTAACCATGTTATCCGAACTCCGTTTTTAGCGTATGATCTATCGTTTCGAAGCTCTCAGAGTGTAATTTTTATTGATTGTGGTCCTACTACATGAACATCAACAACCGGGTGAAAATTTAAAGCAGTGTATGTAGCCAACAACTTGTCCACCATATAGTGTGTGTCAATGAACTGATATGGATCAATTCCACCATATCTACATGCAGCTTGAACATGAGAACATGGTATTTTCATGTTTTGCAATTTATTGCAAGTGCATGTTCTCTGACCCAAATTAACTGAGTGGAGATGGTTACCATTTTATTGGTATTGGGGGTTAACTGGAGTTCGAACTTCAAATGTACCTTCTTCCCTGTCAAATAGAGTCACGGTGTGTCTTCGACACTTCAGAGCCCAAGCATTGAACATTTTCATTGCGTGTTTACTGAATTTGTCGCCTGCATTCTTTTTCGCCCTCGCCTGGCCCGCTCTATCTGCAAAATATGCGACACACTTATAGAAAGTGTGTTGGACTAATGAAGTTACTGGAAGGTGGCGTGCTCCTTTCAACACATTATTGTAGCACTCAGAAAGGTTTGTCGTAGTCGCCCCAAAACGGTGGCCACCATCATAGGCAGCTGTCCACACCTCCAATGGAATTTTTTCGAGGTCCTTGAAAGACTCTTCGTTCAATTGCTTTATTCGCTCCAACTGAATATTCATCTTGCGAACTTGATGCTCTGAAGCTGCTGCTTTCACCAGGTCCCTGAGTTTTGCATTCCTATAATTCTTTTGGAAATTAGCCCCAATATGCCTCATACAATATCGATGATACCCATACGGTGGTTGCCATATCAGATCTTCATTTCGAATTGCTGCTAGAAGGCCAGCATGCCTGTCGGATATAAGACCTATACCAGACCTCTGAGTTACATAAGTGCGGATGCATGCTAGGAACCAACCTCTGCTTGGCTGTCCACACCTCCAATGAAGGTGAGGACACTGATTTTGTGGATAACTCTGCTTGGCTAACTGCAGTGCGCCAAGGGTACCTGCAAGATCCTAAATACACAGATTTGGCTACTGTGAACAAAATGAGCAATCTGAAACGGGTCCCACTCGTGAGTTGTCGTACCCGCCTTATTTTTTAAATATAGACATTATGGTAAAATTATCAATTTAGTGAGTTGACCAACTGATTATTGTTTAGGTTGTGGCATTGGTCAAATCATGTGTGCGTAACCAATTAGGAGAGCCATTGCTAGAGTTGAAGGTAAATCATGGTTACCCAGTTGTCCATATTTTTTAAAGTGCAAAACATACTTTCGGCATGTAATGGAATTTTTTTAAATAGGATCCCACAGGATCAGTATGGGCCACTATCCATTGGAAGGCATATGACGAAGAATTGTTTCCAGGGATACTTAAGATAGGTACCTGCATCATACTGAAGGAGATTGTTATATTTCGACCTACACGAAAGTCTCTATATTTGAACATCACACTGGCAAACCTTCAATCTGTGATTTCATGTTTTATGCATCAAAGGCCGTTAACGTCATGAAGTATTGAGTATTGTTGTTAGATTTGTAATTTGTTCGTTTTTTGGTTGGTTTTTGTCTGTAATGAAGTATTGTTGTTATGTTCAATTGCAACATTGTTGGTTTTCTTGTTTATAGATTCAAGAAGAGAAATGGGGTGGGAGTGGGCAGGCAATAAAGATAGACTTATTCGACAAATAAGGGGTCCAACACTTAACAAAGGAAATTAGTAGCGACTATACATAATATTGTAGCAAGCCATAACTCTTGACAAAGCGAAAAGGAAAAGAGGGAGAGAGAGGATCGACACATTACATTTACAAAGTATTCAACAATTTGATGTCACACTTAACTATAAAGTTACATCTACAAAAGCACATTACAGCTTCGTCGAAGCTCCAACATTGCCTTCTCAAATGATGCATTCGCAATGTTCCTTTCGACTTCCCTCCGAGGACTTGATTTCTTTGCTTCTTCTTGAGTCTCATTAAATGCAACTTGAAGATTTAACTCCAACTGTTATTTTTCGTGGTTTAGTTAAGCAAGCATCAATTTCCATTTGTTCCTCTACGGGAAGAAGCACATAAAAATGCCAATTAAATATGTAATCCACACTTATGTATTTATTTTTACTAGAGCGAAAAAGAAATAACGAGTTTTTCTTTTAATAAATATTTGGTCTCGTTTTTTATTTATTGTTTAAAAACTTAACATTTATTTTGTCTGAGTAACGAAGTGGTAGGGTTGAGATTCATATTGATTGCTAGGGGCATGTAAAGAAAATAAAACGTACAAAACATCTTTGGACATTTGAAAATAGTAGTATGTATTGAAAAGATTTCAAAACATTTATCACATTTTCAAAATATTTCAGATATTTTTTTTAAAGACCTGCATATTAGCCCATCCACCCCAAACTCTAAATGAGACGATTGAAGTTTGTAAAAAATGTGGTTTAAAAAGTCTCAAGTCCAATATGAGAGAGATACTTTAAATACTTCTCAGGTCCAAAATGAGACGTACTTGGATAATATACAACAAAATATGTTTGGCAGATAGTTAAACTTCTCAGGTCCACAATGAGATCTTTAATTAAACTTCTCAGGTCCAACATGAGATGTGTAAAATAACCTCTCAGGTCCAAAATGGGTTGTTTAAAATACTCCCCAAAATAAGTGTAAATACAAATTAAAGTGACTTCTCATTTTAGAAATGGGAAGTATGTATGGTATCCAATAAGTATACGGGAAGTATGTATGGTAGACAACTAGTATACGGGAAGTATGTTCCAAGTTAGAGAAACTCAAATAAAACCGACTTCTCATTTTAGACATGAGAAATATATATAGACACGCTGGCCAAACATCCACGCTGGACGGAGACACGTCGGATGAAATTTTGGGAGACTTCTAAGGTTGAGACTGAGAAGTGGTTAAAGATCTCAGGTTCAAAATGAGAAGTACAAAACAACGGTATTTTTATGAATAGTTTGAAAACGACGGTAGATTTCTAAATTGTTTCGAAAACAATGTTACTTTCATAAAAAGCTCGTTGGGGAATAGGCCTAGCCTTGGGGGCTGTCCTTGGCATGTTTGATCCCCTTTGGGAGGGGGCGTCCTCCCGGTAGAACATCCATTACTAGAGCACACCATGCTGCATCAAAACACTTGATGGTACATCAGATTTCATCTCCATTCAGATTTCACGATCAGAATGCCGTTTCTGAGTTGATCTTGCCTAATTATGATGGCACATTTTGGAGAGATCTATTTTGTTTACATGTAGCTTTAAATTTCCAGAAGTGGAGCTCTCATGTTTATTGTATTAGTATTAGGTCCTTACTTAGGGGTCCTTTCATTGTAATTTTGTCAAGTGTTTCTTTCCCATCTTGATTAGATGGCCAGGAAACACCTTTTATGCTTCACTTGTTATGCTACTTATAGTCTTGTAGCCTCTTGGCTTAGGTTTTTTCTCTTTTCTTTCTTTTCTTTTTTTCCTTTCCTCCTGGGGTATGCCCCTTGTAGGTTGTACATCCGGTTAGCCTTTTTTAATTTCAAGCTTATTTACCCAAAAAAAAAACACTGGTTCCATAACTGCAAATTTGTAATGCTTTAACAGATGAAACAAATTAGTGGCTAGAAAGAGATTTGCCTGTGGGGTCTTCAAGTTTTCGGAAACCAGGTATAGTGTGTGGACCATAACTTTTTACTCGATAGGAATCCGAGAGTTGGGGAAGTTTTTTTTGAAATTATGACATATGTTCCTCCATGTACTTTGCAGAAACTCTTCCTCAATAGGAACTTCATGAGCTTGGAAGCTGCGGGCTTTTGCAGTCTTTCAGGGGCAATGAACTCAATGCATTGACTGAACTTGACATTGAGAAAGGTCTTTTCTGTTTTAATCTGTTTTAATTTTTTTTAATTCTTTTATTATCTATCATGCCTTTTCACGGAAATACCAATTTGCTGTTTGCACCCACTTCAGGTTGTGTTCTAAAATTAATCCAACAATTAAAATCAGGAGGTCCAATCACTCTAATATTTAGTGACAAATCTGGTATGTTGTTCCAGAAGAAACATTCCTTGAGAGGTTGTTATTGAATGGATAGCTCTGGAAAAATTGCTTGATACGTGTGATCATTTGAAGAAATCCATAGCAACATGGACATGTAGTTTGACCAAGTATTTCTTTCTTCGAAGATCATCTTCACTTCACAGTTAGTATGTGATTTGATTTACTTCTCTCTTTCGGCGCATCGGTGTTATGCTCTGAGCACAACCTTGGCCCCACAAGTTGTGATCTCTTCAAGATCTATATTTTCTTATTCCGAGTGAGAACTGGCTTTTCATAAGCCTGCGCTCAAAGGTAAGTCGGTTATGCACAAGTCGTGGGGTGTTCATCTACGCCGCTGTTCTTTCCAGATTACCAGCACCGATTTGAGGTCTTATGCATCAAAGGTGCGAAATTAGACTCCCCCTTCATCTCTACATACCTTGGTGATTCGTTTTATGATACAATTTCCCCTTTCAGGTTATATCTTCTAAAGGAACCAACAACAAATGAGCTCCTCACCTGTTACATCCGACTTCAAAGCATAACTATGGCTCGGGTTGATCATGTTGGTAATTTCTGCTCCGGTTTTCTTGAGCATTTCGTTCAGTAAAATTTTTATGATGTGATTTCGCTTGTGTTGATGAGGCATCACATATGTTAGATTGAAATTCTAAATTCTATTTCCCATCGGATATGTAATCATTCAAATTCATCCAACTAACCAAGGAAATAATGTAATGGTGATAAAATCATGATTCATATTCAAAGCCACAACAAGCAGAACTGTTCTGTAGGATGCTAGATACAAAGGTAACAAGTACAAAATAAAACTACTTTTAGTTGCGGAATTTTTTCCCTCTCAACTTTCAATTCTATGATCCACCCAACCAACTAAATACCACCAAAACCATGGCTCCACTTGGAAGTACCTTACTTGAACACAAGCAGCTAATAGTGATCAGAACTCGAAGAGGATGAGTAGTTCACTGTGTAGAGGAAAACTCTTATACCGGCTTTGGAAAACCTAGGTCTCGGTCTAGGTTTTCTCTCTCGAAAACAGCCTTGAAGCCTCTCGAAGCTTGAGCTTTATCTGGATATGGGCCCAGGTCAACCTCTGGTTCAGTTCTTCGAGGTTGCGTAGTCTCTATCCCGGTATTACAACCCAACATTGACCAACATTAGAGAAGTATAGCGCTGGTTATGATGGGGTATTTTGCAAATCAATTCAAACATTTCGTTAAATTACCTTAGCTTTTTGTTCCTTGGATTTTCAAATTATATATAGCAATCAGTATTTGGTATTTGTTTATATTTATTAAAAATAAAAATTATTTGACTATAGTATGGACACCAGCCCACTAAAAATTGACTTGACTATTTGTTTATATTTATTAAAAATTAGAGAATTTACATATTTATTCAAAATCATGAAAAACAATATAGATTGAAAATATAAGCAATTGAAAATTGGCACGGTCTTCTAAAATTGACAAACAAAATAGGGACAGAGGGGAGTTTTAAATTGCTTTTAGGTCGTAATAGAATCTGTCGAGAACCCTTCTATTGGGACCGACGGAATAGTACCGATGGGGTACCGACGGCGTTGCCGACGCCGGTGTGGGCCCCAAACGGCCGATCCGAGCCGTTCATCGTTCTCAGAATCGAATTCCGAGTGGGCCTATGCGGGAATCGAGGCAATCGGACGGCTGTATGAGCTCGATCCAAAATCACCCCATTTCATTCAAAATCGGATCGGCCGTTTGGGGCCCACACCGGCGTCGGCGACGCCGTCGGTACCCCATCGGTGCAAACCGATCGGTCCCTTTATCATTTTCGATCTGTCGAGGGAAAAGAAACTGAGGGATTCTGATTTGTTCATTTTTTTTCGTGGCCGCCAGTCTTACGGAAGGAGTAGGTTCGGTTCGAAGTTCATCCTTGAAAGTTGAACCGTATATTTTTTATTTTCTGCACAACGTGCTTTGACAAATTGACGACCATTATTCCCTTACCATCTCATTTCTTTTTGTGCTTGTAAAATTGACATTTATTCTCTCGATGTACATCTTTGCAATCTTCTCGTGATGAATTTGCAAAGTATGGTCTTTTTTTTTTGTGCTGATTACGCTGTTTTCTATTACATGGTGGATGTCTGTCCTTCCCAAAGACCAATACATGATTTTATCCACTCATCTTTTCTTTTTCCTTACCGACAACAATAGAAGAGATGTTGGTTGTTTTCTTAGCATCATTGATTGATAATGATGGAGTTCTGCATTTCTTCCTAGGTTTGTGATGGAAATTGTTGCAGAAACCAGTATGCCTGTCGGGTGAGTGGCGAAAGTCGAGTGATGGAATTATACACTGTGTTTGGTTCACATTTCCAAAAAAATTTCCAAAAAGATTCTTTCCCCATCTCTCATCTCTCCAACCATTAATCACTTTTTTCTCTCTACTCATATCCTTCCATCCAATCATTATTTTCATTTTTCTCTCTATCTCTCTCCAATCATTACACATCTCTCTAATTATTACTTTTTCCAAAAACTCATCCAAACATTATCTCAAAAAATTTCTTCTCAAAACTCTAAACCAAACACAGTGAATAAGTTTCCCCAGCGACATCTTTATGGTCAAGCCTCTCACGCCCGTTTGGATGCCAGAGATGATTTGGGTGGATTTGTAATGAGGGTAGATTTGAAGGTGGATTTGTAATGAGAGTGGATTTGATAATGAGGGTGGTCCCACCTCATAAGAAGGGTGGATTTGTTAGTGAGGTGTTTGGATGGTATTTTGAGAAGGGGAATTTGGAAGGTGGATTTGATAGGATAAGAGAGTAAATGACTTATTTGCCCCCAGTTTTATATTTTAATAAACTAAATGGATTAATTTTATTATAATAACAATAAATACATAATAATTACGAAAAATACACAATAAATCCTAAAATACACAGTAAATGACCTATTTGAGACTGAGTAGGTTGATTATATATATATACAGTCACTATCTAATCCGGGAGTCCCGGATCTGAGACTCCACCTTCCCGATATTTTTTTGATGATCCGAACAGTTTTTGCGAAAAAATGCTTGGATCAAGCCCTTCCCGGTATTTTTTTTTAAAGATTTCCCGCGTGGACCTTGGAAAACACCTTTTGAACACATTGGACGGCTCGGATTTCCCAAAAACAATTTTTAAAAGCACCAAAAAACCTCCCATCCGGGATCCTTGATTGGATAATTTGTGTATATATATATATATATATATATATTTAATTTTATTGTTTTAATAAACAAATTAAATTAATTCCATGATAATTACAATAAATACATTATATTCATTATATGTTATTATAAACCAATAATTACTCTGGCTGTTGGATTGGTCCTAATGAATATGGACCATTGGATCTGGGCATTAAGCAAACCATCAGATTATTTTTGCCACTTCGTTAATTTTTTTACTTGGTTCTAGATTCAAGAAAAATAAATGGGTGAACCTTTTTGTTATCGAAAAATGGGTGCACTTTTCACCAAATTCTCTCTCTCTCTCTCTCTCTCTCTCTCTCTCTCTCCCCTCTGTGATTTCTCAGATCCAAACCCACCTCCAGATCTTCCAGCAAACTCCACCGATCAAACACAGCACAAAGAAATCAAAACCATAAGCTTTGCATCTCAGAAGCGGCAACAATGGTTGCTCCGGTAACCAGAAGCTTTGCACCGATCAAACCCAGCAACGGTAACAGAAGCGGCAACAATTGTGGCTCCGGTAACCGCAACACCAGTAGATCTATCTCGCAGCACCAGAAGCTTTGCTTTCTTTCTTTTTTCTCTTTGTTTTTCCATTTTCCCTTGTTGTAATTTGCAAGGACATGGATGGATTTGGAGGGGTAAAATGGACCCATTTTCACCCGGATTTGCCAACGATAGGGGTAAGGCTAGCGCTGGCAAATCCGACTTCCCCCCTGATTTGCAATCCCACCTTGGTAAATCCGGCTTCTCAATTGTGCAAACCAAACACCGGATATGTGTGGGACCGGGATTACAAATCCAGCTTCTTGACAAATCCGGGTGTCATCTCCGGCATCCAAACAGGGCCTCAAAGATTAAAAAGAATTTGCTGAAATCGCCTAGAGGAGGTTTGTTTACATGTTTCAGCAACAGTTTTTGGTTCCCTCAAAAAGGACGGTCTTGCGTCTGTTTTCTAATTTTTCCTGACATTTTTTTGGGGGAAGGAGGTGAGAAAGTGTTCCGAGGCATGTGTAATAGCAAATGACAATGACAAAAAATATCATAGTAATAATTTTGTTGAAAGGATTTCAGACTGACAAGGAAGATCATATTTATCATGGTGCAAAACTTTCATAGGAGGCATTGAGACTGTAAACTGGTTAGTTTAAAGCTCTTGAATGTGAATATGAGAAATTGAGACAGCAATTTAATTTGTTCGACCACCGGGCTATCTGCTTGGCTCAACTGAATTGAATTCAATCCCTTGCTACAGACAGAAATGTGCAACGCGAACCGTTAATTTCAGCAATCAACGGTCCGGATTTTAAATACCCTTTAAAATTATTACCGGTCAAAGAATATTTAAAATTCTTACCAACCAAAGAGCATTTAAAATCTAGACCATAGAAAAACACTTTTGGACGTGAGAGATGCATTGTATATCTATGTTGTAATATGTCATTGTACATGTAGCATTTTTCAGTGAAGTTGGAGATTGAGTATATAAACTATTCAACCTCGTAGCGGCATGAGTCGTTCACAGGCACTGTTGGGATTGTGAGAAGTTTTGTGGTTTATAAGGTACTATAAATGAGAGAGGAAAAGGGATAATTGCGCGTAAATAGAAACACAAATTTTAGAACTAACGACTTACACGAAACACAAATTTTAGAACCAACGACTACACCGATTGTGCGCACACGAGGGTAACTTACCTTGCAGCTTGGATATGAGAGAGAAGGAAAAAAAACCTATCGACCTGATATCGGAAAGGAAGCTGTAGCAACATTACATGGTTGTGTGGGAGATGATTGCAGCAACATGCACATTGGCTGATCCGATTGTTTCCCTTGAAGATAGGATTTTTGAGAAGTACAATAACACAGAAATACTATCGAGGAGACATGTTAAATTGAAACCACAAATGCACTAAACACTATTGAAAGCTTCATGCAACATGAACCATAGATTTCTCATAAGATAACTTGAGTTGTGTACTTCATTTTGACAAAGTTCACACAAGATAAACTGGAACCACAGAGCTGTCAAATGCAACCAGCTTTAGGGCTCAACAAACAGAACGTTCAGCCTTCGAGTTACAAAACCCTACCACATAAATCATATAGTCTAAATTTTATTTCTAGGCTCATTTAATTCAAAGGAACACAGTTTTCAACAACTCACTCAAAGATTCCATAAGCATGTCTTATGTTCGTGGATCTTCAATCACCTGCAAGTGACCAACCGAAAAATGTGATCAATACATTGTTCACCCATGTTGAACCCACAACACTGCTGTTCAATTTTACATGTTATGAAAACCGGTACTCGCGACATGATCAAATGTAGTCAACTTTCACCATCTAGCGCACATGTTGGTGTTACCTCTCAAAATCATTAATCATTTCAAGTTCTATCATCAACTTCTACTTTCCTATGATCCTATCTACAGTCATTCAATTTTGAAATACTAAGGGCTAGGGCTGTCTTATAACCAAATATAAGAAAATTAGACGACAATTGAGTGTAAGGGCAAAAATAAAACAGATCACATACTTCAAAAAAAAAAAAAAAACACACACTGCAGTTAGTTTTTTAACCCCCGATTGCAGAATTGCTGGGCAACAATAAATTAACAACAGAAGATGAAAAAGTAAGAGATTAAAAAATACCCAACAAAATCCATCAGATACATCTCCAATAGCGAGGATTGACTGCGGAATAGATTGAGTAAATCAACATGACGGATAGAATAAAAGGGGAGATGCATTCCAAAATGAAAGGGGGCGGCAGTAAGGTTTGAAAAAAAATTGTGAAAACTTGATTTGATTAAAGAACCAGTGAGTTATTTTTATTTTTCCCTTTTACAATTCTTTCCCTAGAGGAGAAGGATTTGATTTTTTTTTTCTTGCAATGACGTAGAATTTGATAATTGATGGGTTCTATGAGAAAGTTAGTTTCTTAAAACCCATCCAAAAAGTATCCTTGATAATTAAGAATAAATAAATCAAATTCTACTTTGCTGATAAAAAAAATTCATTTTCCGTATAATTTCATGGGTTTTTTCATAAATTTTCTGGCCCTATGTTTCGTTAGATATCACATCGACAATAAAGATATAATCCTTAGTTTTGCACATGCATCCCGTGGGCCAAGAATTCTTGTATATGTTTGTGTGTGCGCATTTTACAAAATAGTTTCAATGGTTAACGGATAGGGCTTAAATTTGAATCATCTGTCAAATTAGACAATTAGTAAATATGTCCTCTGCATTGAAACAGCCAAGTTACCTTGTTTTTGGCCTTATGAGCTTTACTACAGTTTTGGACAACCCATCCCACACCTCTGATTGGTATGTTGAAGTACAACCATCACCAGCAGAAGCATCTTTGGCATCAAAGGTTATATAGTAAAGACGGCCAGCACATGCCGCAGTGTTTGCCTTCACGATCTTCACAAACTTCAGCTTTGATCCCTACACGCATAATGTTTTGACATATATGAACCATAAGGGTTACTTAAGAATACAGTATATAAGTCTATCTAATTCAAAAAGATTAAAGAAACCAAAGTACCTGTTTTTCCTCATTGTACTGAGCAAGTGCTAATTCTGACAAAGATTTGAGCTTGTCGGCATACTCGCAAAGGTCTAAAATGGGCAGAATTGCCCCAAATCCAAAGAACGTCTTTGGGAATTGCATGACATCAAAGCCCTGTAAAGCCACAACTGTGGGATACTTTTATACATACACAAACAGATATATCCAGCTATGACTCTGGAAGAAAAAATCGAGATAATGAATCATGAAGTTATTATGAGCAAGGGAAGCAAACCTACATCACTTTCCTCGAGCTGTCTCCAATACTCGAGAATTTCCTTCTCGGTGGCCCCATGCTGTCCAAATTCACCCACTGGCTTGTACACTTTCTCGTCAACCGGATCATATTCATAGCTCTTAATTATCGATCTCGGGTCCGTTTCTGCCGCTGCTACTGACGATGTTGGTGTTGTGGCGTTTGGACTTGTGCCTTTTAAACATGTTATCATCCCTTTTCCTTCTCCTTTTCCCTTTTTGTTTCCTAGGTGTTAGCTGTGCCTTCCTCGTCCTCTCTTCAGAGCACAACCAAAATTCATCAAACAGAAACACAAACTTACTGACTATTTAAAATCCGTCATTTTATTCCAATTAGAGGAGCACTATTGTTTTCTCACGTAGCAAAAACTAATAAAACAAAAAGTAAGAAGTCGAGGGTTTCTTCTCGATTTCTCTTGACCTTATTCGCTCCTGCGGAATCGAACAATCCAACAAACAAAACACACACGCACACACACACACAAAAAGGAGACGCCTAGAATGTGTGTGGGAGATCACAATAAAAAGGCAGAGAGAGAGAGAGAAGAATTGACCTGAGCAGTAGATGCTAATCGACTCCGATCGTCAAAGCAAACCCGAAGCGCGATTTTTGAAGATCTGAAGGAAGGGAGAACGGCAGGCGCGGTTATAAATAGGGCTGAGGCGTTTCTTAATGGCTTATTAAGAGCATCCTCATCTGCTGTTGCAAACTACTGTTCTGGACAAACTGGCGATGAGTTTTCAGAAAACCTCCCAAAAATCAGCATCGCTACCTCAACGCCATGGTTTGGCCCTCCTACAGTACATCGGTACTCCAGGCGAGTCACTGTTCACCGGCTAGGATTAAGTTAATCATTTCTCAGTCCTGCAGTTTTTGCCGCTCCCGCTATATCGCGTTCGCGCCTTTTCTTCCCCAGATTTAAGGTGCAGGGTTTCTCACTTTCTCTATCATCAGCCATATCTATCTTCATCTCTTGGTTGTTTGTTGCTATCGTGACCTCTCCAACGCCAATCTTCCAGGTATATTCTCCTTCTTTAATTTCATCCATCCCAATCTGTGCCCTAATTACTCCCTCTATTTTCCTCAATTTTGATATGCGCTCTAATCAATTTGGGTTAATGAATCTAGGTTTTGGTTTATCTTTTTGCTACAATGATAAATGGGTTTGTTCTAGATGGTCTATTTTGTTCTGCAATGATCTGTTCCGGAAGGAATCAGTGCATTTTTAAGTATAAACTTTGTGATCTAGACTCTCTCAAGGTTCATGTAATACCAGTTAGGATTATTCAAGTGTAATCGATCCCACAACAACTTAGTTTAATAAAGAATTCTGGTTTCTCTAACAATGTTCCACACTAGAATTACATGGCTGTGTACTCAATGTCTACTTGCCATAGCTTTCTGATTAGTTCCAATGCAGTTTTTGTTCTTGGAGCACATGTGATAGTTTGTTGTATAGAAGAGAGACAATCAGCTTTTGGGTCAATAAGCATCTGTAGGGGACATTGTCTTTTTAGTTGTGTAGTGTTTGTTCCATTTTTCTGTAGCTAACTAAAGGAACTTAACTTCATGCTCTGTCTCTTTCATTTTTTTTGTTTGTGGTCTCATTTGTGAGAGTTTAAACATAGAATTACACAGTTGATCATGGATGATATGTGCTTAGTTTGCAGGAGGCACATTGTTGCTGTCAGTAGGACTATGATTTTCGTCCAGACTACAAGAATCTTAGTATCTTAAAGATTCAGTTTCCTAGTGTTCCTCTGGTTGCTTTGACTGTATGTTATTGTAACTTCGTTGTAGGAATGGATACACGAGAAGACCCCTTCTTCACCACTCTCTTACAAGAGGGATCCACTCTTGGTAGCCCATACTTCGAGTCTCCATATTCAAGTCAAATTTTTCCAGAGTCGCAACTGAATGTCCAAACAGAACCTCAACCAAAGAAATCTCGTGGTGTCAACTTTACCGTAGATGAAGACAATATGCTTGTTTCAGCGTGGCTCAATACTAGCTTAGATGCAGTGCATGGAAATGATCAAAAAAATCATACCTTTTGGAAGAGAATTTGGGAGTGCTACCACTCGCACAAGACCTTTGTCAGTGAACGCAATGAAGTTTCACTACTGAATCGTTGGCATACCATTCAAAAACTCACTAATAAGTTCTGTGGGTACTTGGCTCAAATTGAATCAATGCATCAAAGTGGTACTACCGAGGATGATAAGGTATAATCAAATGAATAACTCTACACTTTTCTGTTCTCATTATTGCAATGATGCTAAATAGATAGTTGCTTGTGCTTTATGTTTTCTCAGATTACCAGGGCAAAAGAAATGTACCGTGAGTTTAACAAAGGTGTTCCATTTCAATTGGAGCATTGTTGGAACTTGTTGAAGCATCAACCAAAATGGGCAACGCAATGTGAAAAGAATAAACCAAAAAGAGCTAGAAGTGGTGCAGCACTTTCACCAGAGCTAATTGACCCAGAAGACGACGTCCCAAATGATACCGTAGACCCAATGGAGAGACCTACGGGAACGAAGCTTGAGAAGAAAAAGAAAATCAATGAGCAGGCGAGTGCTGCGGTTGTGGTGGTATTGAATGCTATGCAAGAAGAAAGGAAAATCACAAGTGAGAAGAAGCTTCAAATGCTTGACAAGTCTTATGCTCTTCAAGTCGAAAAGAATCGAATTGAAGGCGAAAAGGTTCGATTGGAACAATTAAAAGAGGAAGAGAAAATCATGACTATGAATACCATTGGTATGACTCCAATGCTACAAGAGTATTACCATCAACGCCAAACTGAAATCCTTGAGAGCCGAAGAAACAAAAATTGAGTACGTACTCTCTTTGGAAGTTACTTTGTGAAGGCTGAAAGTTCCGTTTTGTACTATTATGAACTGTACAGAAGAGCTTTTTTAGCAGCATGAACTGCTATTATTAGATGCTCTTAGGATCTGCTTGTGTATTGCATTTCCATTAGATTAGGAACTACTGTTATTAGATGCTCTTAGGATCTGCTTTTGTAGCAGCGTGAACTGCTATTTTGAAGTGTTGCTGGTGTATCTGGAAATGATTAAAAAATCTGGGCAGTCCTTTTGGTGATGATCCTAAGACTGATATATGTAACCTGTGTTAAAATGTTGACTGATATATTGTATGACTGACTTTGGGGATTTTATTGACTGGGTTAAACTACTCATAATTTTCTGAAAATTTTACTGAAAGTTCCTCTATGGGTTCTCTTTGTTCGGTTAAAATTTTGGACTTTGATTCCATATATTGAGCTCTGTAGAAATTCGTGAAGTTGTTGCTGTCAATTCGGATTTCTGCAGGCAGTAGTAACCTATCTTGGTAGAACAGTCATAACTTTTGCTGCGGGTATCGAAATCGCACACTGTTTGAATTTTCCGAAACTAGACTCGTGTATCTTTCTATCCATGTAAGGATTGTACCTTAAATTTGACCACGCAAAATCAGTTTTCGCATTGAAGTTCAGACGGGTGCAGTTTCTGAAATCACTGGCACCTATGCTGGGCAGTTTATCATTGGGGCGTTTTCCGTTGGGAAAGTATTAATTTAGTTTTTTGTTTGTTTGAAACTAATAAAATGTAAAAATTAGAAACATATTTGAATAGAAAAATAGAAGTGAAAGAAAGAATAGTTTAATACAGTAAAGTTATAATAGAGAGCCTGATTCTGTGAGTTTTTGAAAAAGTGATTTGCTAAAGTATAAAAGGTGTTTTTGAGGTTAAATTTGGCCCAAAATTTGCTGAAGCTGATAAGGATG
Organism: Vaccinium myrtillus; assembly: GCA_016920895.1. Lineage (NCBI taxonomy): Eukaryota > Viridiplantae > Streptophyta > Magnoliopsida > Ericales > Ericaceae > Vaccinium > Vaccinium myrtillus. Next base: position 24,669,791 of record CM029278.1, on the reverse strand, counting down.
CTCTAACATCTTGGGTCCCCAATGTATTTACGAAGTGTCATTGTCGTACCGAAACCATCGATTGTGCGGATTTAGTCCCAACTTAAAAATGTGTGTCAAATCGGCCTCTCGATCACAGAATACCCTCTTTAAATTAACATTAACAGCCTTGAGACCACCTAAATTCTATTAACTCAGCGAGATATCAATTTATCGGTAAATTAATAATTTTATTAACTTATAAAAATATTTTTAATTTGTTTGACTTAACAGTACACATATTATATTCATTCACTTATCAAGGTTCGATGAATTCGATTAATCACATTAAGTGACGAAGTTAAGATTCAAAGTTCTTATAAGATTCAAAATACTATGTCTATACTATATCTAGCCAATTCATATTTACTGAATTATAATTTGTATAAAGATCCAACGTATTCAACTTATTTAAAACAACTGCATACAATGTATATTGAATTAAAGGAAACACTATTTAACTCAACACAATCTCTTATTGTTTATGGTATCTTTAGTTCAAAACAATAAAAAAAAAAAAAAAAGTTTCTCATCTCAAAGGTGTCAAGAAAAAGAACCATGATAGATGATTTATTATTTATTATTTTTATGTATTTTTAGCAAATTATTAACTAATAAAATATTTGGGACTTATAAAGGGAAAAATTATGGTTCAGGGGAAGAAAATATTACACATTTGTGATGTAATCTTTTGATTTTATGGTAAGGATGCCATGTTGAAAAAATATTACACATCAATGGGTTTCTCCTGTGAAAGTTCATTTATGCCCTCTCTCTCTCTCTCTCTCTCTCCACCCTAGATCCAAACACCACCACCACCTCCTGTAGCCACCATTACCACCACCTCCGGCCACCACTACCATCATTTAACTTTGACCGACTTTTAGTTAAAAGTTGGGGTGACTTAAAATGGTAAGCTGGGACGACGGCTCCTATAGCTCTACAAGCAAAAAGACTTTTTTTTATTTGTGTGTTATTCATACTCCAACCAAACTACATCAGGAGGAAAATTTGTCCCTTAATAAAGACCAAGTAACCAAAACTACGGGGACCCAGTCCAAACACTATACTCCAAATCAGACAGACATCTACTAACTAAAACATGAACAACTAAATAGAAGAAGATAACCCCATATTATCATGAAGTGCGAGATTAGCTACGTTTGGATTGCAAATTTGAGAATGAATTTGCAGAGAACGAAAAGGAAGGATGATACTTAAATGAAGAAGATAACTTCATTTGTTTGTTATCCCATTCACTTTTTTTATGGGTAAATCCTCCAAAAATTTGCGATCCAAACACAACCTTGATGCGAGCTAATTCTAGGAAAAGAAACTACATTCCTTAATTATGCACTTACCCACAATGTTTATCAAAATTACACATTGACCCATTTCCTAAATTACACATTGACCCCTAAGATTTTATAAATTACACATTAATATCTAATATTTATTTACTTATTATTAAAATTCCAATATTGTTCAAGTACACAAACCCTTAAGTTTGGTAAACGGCACTTGAATCTTAAAACGTTGAAAATACTAATCAAACTCTAATGAATAACGACAATCTTGAGAGATTGATAATTGTATCATGCAATGCTATAGATTGTGGGAATGGTAAACTACAGGCGTTAATAAAATAATTGGAAAAGAATGGTGGGTTGTGTTTCTATAATTGGCCAGGGTAGCCTAGCGGATTCTCTTAAGAGAGCAGTTGATGGGACCCTGTGTCGTGTTCTCTTTGGCCAGGGCGGCCTAACGGACTCTCTTAGTAGTGTGGCCGACAGGACCTGTGTCGTTGATCGTATCGTAGCATACCAAAAATAGATTTATAATAACAAGGAATTAAACCTTATTCTAGAGAATAGCGGTTAAGTCCCAGGTTGATCTGTTAGGACATTGGCTAAATTACGCTAGTTTTGATTAACTTATAATTTAATTCAGGAAAAAGATTGATTGTAGTTGTGAAGATTAATAACTAAAAAGAACAATAATTAAAAGGGTGAAATTGTTTGGAAAAAGGATATAAGGTTTAGAATCCACCCCAACCGTATAACCAAGTGTTGTAAAGACAGGGGCTTGCAAACCCTAACGATAATCGTCAAGAGAATATGAGATTGTTAGAAGGCACGGACTATCCCATAACACGAACTGTCTCACAATCGCAACACGATCTGTCTTACGAGCATAATCCATCTCAAAACTCCAACCACATCAATGAGAACCATTATATAAACTGTATTTGAAAACATGTATACAAATGCTCAACAGATTGAAAGACGTAAAACGATTCTATTGAATTCCATAAAATCGACTTCTTAATGTATAATCTAATTCGAATAAAAACCCTAATCTATGCAGAAAACAAGGTTACTTGGTGTGGAGTTTCATCCTCCCCCTAGATTAGGGTTTCAGTCTAAAAACCTAAAATTTCATATAAATTTTTTCCAATTTAAAGTTGGAGAATTAAATAAAATTACACTTTATAGTTGGGGAGTGGGTTAATGCATATTATTATGTGACTTTGGGCGAAATAACAATACACAAGTGACTAAGGAGTGTGAGGTGTAATTAGAGGTTTGCATGGCACTATAAATAGAAAGAGGAGGAGAGAGAAAATCATTGCACCTCTCCCCCCACATGAGCTGGCTCCCTTCATTTCTTCAATTTTTCTCCCCAAATCACCCACTTATGTTCAAACCTCACACAAATACACTGTAGATCCTTCATTCCTACCACGTTTTTTTTTGGCTATTAGAGCTTGGATTTTGCGAGGAGAAGCTCGGGAGGGCTAATTTTGGTGGGTTTCAAGATTAAAGAAGTTAGGGTTTTTGTTCTAGCTCAACCTAAGTTCAACACCACTTGAGGTAGGGGTTTCTTATTCATTTTCCTATGCGTTTATGGATATGAAACTGGTATGATTCATCAATTTGAATTTGTCCCTTTGATTTGTTGAAAAAGCACATTTCTAGTATTTTTATTTGGGTTTTTTTGTGAAGTCCTTGGTTGGATAGTTAATCCTATTGCTTAGATTGCAATATATCTCCTTTTAGTTGCATTGTTGCATTGTATTGGTAAATGCCCTTTTTCTTTTTTATTTTTGAGTTAACCAAAAAGTTGAGTGTTGGTGAAGACATGTAAATCTGCCAAAAATCTCGTCCACTTTTTCAAGTTTGCTGAGAGGACTCGTTTTTCTTGTTCAGAGAGTTGGGTATTAATACCCTAGTTTCCACCGCGTATTGATACCCAGAGAGTTTGTCCCTCATGAAAATCTGTTGTTGGAGCTGGGTATTGATACCCCAATTTCCACCTATTGACTATCCCCTTTTTTGAAATTTGTTGAGAGCTTGGTACTGATACCCAGGTTTTGGTATTGATATCTAGAGGCTTCAAACTTTAAAACATTCTCCCTTGGCCTCCAATAGAGTTTTCGATCTATATCTTTGATCATGATCCCCCAGACTTCAAATTAGCTTGATTATCACTTGGCACATTACTACTTGATGTTGATGAACATTTTTTGACATGATGAGAATTATGAGAGCATGTGTGCACTTGACAAATACTAACTTAGTAGAAATCGACAATGCAAGTGATTTGAAACGAAAGGGATAAATGTTTGATAAGGATACGTGAAAGACGTTTGAGGGACACAGAATGTACTTGTTAAGAAATTATATGATACATGGATCCATGGGGAGTATATGGGGACACATGGAAAACAATTGACCATCAGTAGGATGCCTGGGTATGCGGGACTCGATGGGATGACTATTGATGTACTTACGTAACGCGTGGGTACTTATGGGACACGGTGAGACACTGGTTGAGGTATTTAGCGTGCGTGGGTAATTGTGAGGTGTATAGCTATGTCAAGAATACGTGCACACGTGTGGGATACGTGGATACTTGGGATGCGTTAGACCCCTATGAACTGCATTAACATGTGACTAATGCTTGATATAAATTACTAATTGGATAAGTGATATTGATTGGTGTGGGTTAATGGATATGCTTGATGAACTTGAATGAGGAGACTTAAATGTTAGAGTAGTGTAGACACCCCAATTTGGACCCTCGAAATACCCTTAAGTTGAGGCCCGTCGGCCTTCCCGATGATGAGGATAAATCACTAATTACCGTGAAATTAATCTTGAGATGCACCCGAAGGGTTCTTCCATAGCCTAAATCACCGAAATAAATCAAAACCCATAAGCACCCAAATCAAACTCGGGCACCCTAGTTCAAATCAAACTCGGGCACCCTAGTTCAAATCAAACTAGGGCACCCCAATTCCCATCCAACTAGGGCACCCCAGTTCAGGGCAAACCAGGGTGCCCCTATTTCTTGGTAACTGGGGTGCCCTGATTTTATCATTTTACTGGAAATGTAACAAAAGAGGAATACAATCATTTTTTATATCAAAAATAAAAAAATTTCAAATATTTAATAAATTAGGGCGCCCTAGTTCTCTAATTCTGGAGGCACCTTAGTTCTCCAATTCCCGGGGGCACCCTAGTTAAGCACAAATTGGGGCACCCTAGTTCATAATTTTTATCATTTTACTTGTTTTAAATAATTAAATGGTATTTCAAATCAAAATAGAATCAAATTTATTATTTTATGTTATTTAAATAGTTTCAAAATTAAAATCCATGATTTTTCAAATCATGATTTTTCTTAAATTAAAAATCATTTTTTAAATTGCTAAAAATGATTTTTCAAAAGATAGCACCAGAATCAAAATAAAAGGGGAAATAAGTTTTAGTAGTTATTTTGAACTAGGGTGCCCTAGTTCTGTCGAAATTTGGGCGCCCCAATTCCAGGCCAACTAGGGTGCCCAAGTTCCCTCTTTTGGGGGGCGCCCCAGTTCTCTGTAAAATAGAATTAATTTAGTTATTTTGATTTTAGATTATTTGGTTGCATTTTACTGTTTATTATTGTCATTTTATGCATTGTATTTGCTTGATTATTATTTTAAATTTCATAATAAAATATTTTGCAAAAACCCCCCACGATTTTGTGTCGGGCGAGGGGGGTGCCGTAAAACCCTTCCTCACTCGTAACTTGACTCCAAGCCCAAAATCTTTTGGTTAAAATGATCAGTTTCCAAGCCTTTTCAAAACTACAGCACGGAGGCCACATTTTTCGAATTAAGGTTTCTCGGGTGATTATTCGCAAACCCGGGTGGTGACTCCAAAAATCAAATCGAATTTTCAAATCGGCGAAGTCGGGAGCCCCGTGGCAGCATCCACACAAATGACAGGGGATATAATGCTGCTAGAGAAAGTGGCAAGCAGCTACGTGCAGTAGGGGTGAGCATGGACCCATTCAACCTGCCCAATCCGCCCGACCCGAACTGACCCCTAGAGATTCGGGCGGATTTTAATGTTTTATAGGGTCGGGTTCGACTTAGAAAATAAATAAATTTTGAGTTCCGGGTTGAAAGTGTCAAAACCGAATTAACCCGAGTCGTTCATGCAGTACGCGTGTATATGTATGCAACTATGCATAATGGTTTTCCCAATGTTTCTTTCCTCTGTCTACACGTTTTTGTACACTGCCCCAAAACTTTTCCCCTTGTCATTTTCAAAAAACCTCTCTCTCTCTCCTCCTCTCACTTCCACAGGTCAAAAAGAAAAAAGTAGAAGTCCTCTCTCTCATCTCTCACTTCAGATCTAATAAACCAAGATTCAAGAAGAAGAAGAAAAAGTGATACAGCAAATGAGCAAACCTGCTGCACAGATCCTCAAGCCGCTGTTCACTGCTCGTGTCTCTCGCGATGTCGCTGTTTCTGATGCCTAAAGCCGTCGTTCACCGATTGAGTCTCTCTCTCTCTCTCTCTCTCTCTCTCTTCAGTTCGAACAAAGCAAACCTGAAAAACCCAACCGTCACCCGACCTACCCGAGTTGTTTCGGTTTCAAAGAGTAATCGGTCTGGTTTCGGGTGAGGTTTTCCTCAACCCGACGTGGTCGGGTCGGGTGCGGTCCAAACCCGACCCGAACCAACCCGTGCTCAACCCTAGCAGGAACTAAAACTAAATTTTTCGTACATTAATATCAGATAGCAAAAGATTTCCTCAAACACCGTCATTACAGACAAACAAATTAGTTTCCTTTCCTGAAGGAAATTATTCAACCGACACGGACCAACCCACCTTGCAAATTCAGAACCTCATGTCCTCATTCGTTTCACTACATAACATAAATCTCACAAATTCTTCTCATATGTGCATGTTCCAATTTGAAGCCCGAAGAAAGCGTATCTACCCACAAGCTGTCACCGGGTAGGGACTCTTTTGGTCACGGACCATGCCCAGGCAAGGAGGGTAGTGACTCGTTGCCCCCTCTTACCCTCTAAGAGTTGGTAGAATCATACTCCCTCCACGTCCCAATTTGTAGTCCCTAAACAAATAAATTTTTGTTGTGTTCCAATTTGTTGTGCCGCCAATTTGTTGAGCCGCGCTTGCTTCTTTATGTGTTGTGCCTATTTTCTTGTTTGTTGTCTATAACTTTTAATCTATAATATAAGATCTATTATGGTTTTTAATCTATTTTATTCTCAATTAATTTTGTGTAAACGTTACATTACAATTTTTTAAGAAGGTCCAAGAAGAAAAAAGGAAATAGGCACATCAAACAAATTGGGCTAGAGGCACAACAAATTGGGACACCGGAACCACCATCGCCGCTGCTGCCATCTTTGGGTTCATTGAGGTTCTGCTGCTGCTGCCATCTTTGGGTTCGTTGAGGTTCTGCTGCGGTGTTCTTTCTATGACCTTTCTCACAATGTCATTGGAGAGTTTTAATTTAGTATTTCAACATTTCTACGGTTCCAGAATCGAGGCCCCGAAATTTTCTCATTTGTATGGTTCAAATCACTTTATGAGTAACTCTTTGGGTCTCAATCCTGAGCAATGGATTTTCTATCTACCATTGAGTTTATAGTTGATGTTGTGCCCAAATGCGCACCTCTTTCACAGAAACAATAAAATCAAGAGAAACACAACACACAAATATACGTGGTTCGGCCAAATCGGACCTACATCCACGGGGAGGGGGGTTTCACTATAATCCGGAGGAAATCCGTGACTTTTGTGTTACACACTCACACTCTCATCTCACAATAATGAAACCTCACCAAGTCTCTCATGTATCTCTCTCTCCGGGGAGCCACAACCGGCCCCCCTCTCACACTCTCTGCCTCTCTCTCTCTCTCTACATTGTGCTACCACACCCCTTGTAAACAAGGCTACACAGAGTATTTATAGAGATACAATAAGAAACCCTAATTCTCCCATCCGGGCCTAAGCCCATCGGCCCACACGGGGTGGACTCTCAACAATCACCCCCTCCAACTTGAGTTGGCAATGTCATCCGCAGCACCCCCATGTTGCCATCTCCAATCAGCTGTCTCTAGCAAGCGCCTGTGTCACTAACCTATCGAACATCCATGCACCCCCAATCCAGAGTACAATAGCCCGAACGAGTGTATCCTTGCAAAACTAGACTCCGCAGCCAATCAGAAAATCCGAGCACCGCACCCCCTCAACTGGAATGCCTCCGCCCGTCCGAGTACCGCACCCCCTCAACTAGGATGCCTCCACTCACACACCTCAAACCCGAGATGTATGCGCTCACCAATAGAAGCGCCCACGCTCACCAACAGAAGTGCCTGCGCTCACTGTAACGCCCCATGCAGACCACTAGCCCAGTACCCTGATTTGATCCACAAGCCACACCACATGGCCCAAAATGCTTAAGCCCAAGGTACTAGTAGTAGCCCACATGGTTTGTTAAATACCCTAGACTACTCATGTAAACAACCAATGTGGGACTAAACACCCATCTACCCCCAAACCTGGGGTATTACACTCACCCACATAAGCGCCATCGCACCCCTCACTGGGTGCCCGCATCCAGCATCCAAAACTGGATGGTCATGCCCAATCACAGGACATAATCCGTGACACCATCTCTCCACCCCATGCGGCCACATATCCTGGAGAGGATCTAGTCACAAAAAATCACAGAAGGAAGAGAATACCCTGATGCATCATCTCATCTCTATCTCAATCTCTCTGTCTGGAGCTCCCGTGAACATATCCTGAACAACCAATTGTATCCCCATTGCTAGCTAGCATCCTGTACACTCCCGATTCGACTCCGGCGCATCCGGTAGAATAATCCGGTCATGACTCCAAAGTACTCTCAACGCCTATCTCCCGTGTGCATCCAACCAATCGCATCCCCATCATCATCCCGCCCACGACTCACAAAACACCCATACTACCTGACCGTGCTTGACATCAGCTCTAACTGTCACTGCACTCCCCACAAGCCTGTATGGTGCCCCCTCATCCGTTAGACCGAAAATCACCATCCGATCAGCTCCTCCTGCAGCCCGAATCAAAACTGCATCTCCGGATGATAGGTCTTTCCGATTGAACCAGACTGCCTCCGATCTCTGTCGACCACTCCGACCTGTCACTCTAGTAAGCGTCTGTGTCATTACCAAACAAGTGTATCCGCACCCATCGACAAAGATGCAACACCTGAGAGAATGTATCCCTGCTCACTAGCTTCTCCGACTGATCACCACGGCTTCATCGCCGCGAATCTGCAATCATCCGATTGCCCGGGTCAACCTCCGATCTCTGCAAAGTCTGTCAAATTCTCCTGGTGTGTAGCTATCCAACTCTGCTATCCTCTTTGTCACTTATCTGCCACTCCTGCCACTCTCCTGGTCTCCCGCCACTCTCTGCCAGCTCTCCCGGATCTCATCCTGCCTCCTGGTTCACTCACGTTCCATACCCGGCTCTCCTAGCACCCCAGAACTCCCATCGAATCTCCCAAAAAATCACCGCTCCTGCTGTCACTAACCAGACGAGCCTCCATGCGCTCCTAAACCAGAGTGCAATAACCCAAAAGAGTGTATCCCTGCTTGCCAAATGTGACTGATCATCCCTGGTCTGCCTCCGACTCAACAACATCCCATCCGACTGACCTGATCACGTCCGATCCTCCTCAATCTCTCCGGATGTGTCTAGGACCACAAAATCTGACTCGAATCACTCAAATCCAAGCCCACCAGTGAATCCGAAACCGTCCAATTAGCTAGGAACAGCCTCCTCATAACTCAAAACGCCTCCGAATGTCCAAATCCGGCTCAATCCAGCAATAACACATACTTCTGAGCCTCAACATGAAAAACAGAGCGCGTGGTTGGATCTGGAACGAAAAACTGAGTGGGAAACCAGTCTGAACCGGCCATGAACCGGTCAAAATCGAACTAAACCGGTCAAATAAACACAATCTGGTCTAACTCCGGACTGTTATCCGGTCTGGTCCGGTCAAACCCGGTCTGACTTTCCTGTGAACCTCCGGTCTGACCCCTTTGACCTGACCTCTGATCCCTTTGACCCGATCTCTGATCCCTTTGACCCCTTTGACATGGACCTTGACCACTTTGACCTGAACCCTGACCCTTATGAACCCTTTGGACCCAAAGTCTGGCCCCCCTTACTGACGTGGCAACCACGTCAGTTTTGACCGGCTGACGTGGCATTGACCGTCCGACGTGGCTCCTCCGTGGCGCTGCTCAGCGCTGACTGGGTCGTCCCCTATCCTTGGACTAGCGCGTGCGGCATACCGTCGCGACTAGATGTGACGCGCCTAGCTTCCGGCGGCGCGTGCGGGCTCGTCAGGCACTCTCCAGCAACCTTCCGACCATCCCCGTGATCGTCTTTTCATGGGCCACAAAACCCTGTGCTCAAATCAGTAATCCGACCACTCCTGATAGGATCGATATCCAAAACCGACGCCGCCTCCGCCCGCCATTGTTCAACCCGCTATTCCGACCCACTCCGGTGACCAAAACTAACTCCGAGCACTCCGTTGGACTCGTCTCTGAGAGTTGCACCTATCCCTCTGATCAAAAACAAGTTTCGTCACCTGTTTTGTCCGACCAAAGCTTCAAACAGTGCTCCAATGGCCTCCGAGTGATTATCCGACTGCTCTGCGCTCTCTGGTGCTTTAACCCAAGCTCTGATACCAGTTTGTTGTGCCCAAACGCGCACCTCTTTCACAGAAACAGGAAAATCAAGAGAAACACAACACACAAATATACGTGGTTCGGCCAAATCGGACCTACATCCACGGGGAGGGGGGCTTCACTATAATCCGGAGGAAATCCGTGACTTTTGTGTTACACACTCACACTCTCATCTCACAATAATGAAACCTCACCAAGTCTCTCACGTATCTCTCTCTCCGGGGAGCCACAACCGGCCGCCCCTCTCACACTCTCTGCCTCTCTCTCTCTACATTGTGCTACCACACCCCTTGTAAATAAGGCTACACATAGTATTTATAGAGATACAATAAGAAACCCTAATTCTCCCATCCGGGCCTAAGCCCATCAGCCCACACGGGGTGGACTCTCAACAGTTGATAGGTGAATACGGTACGTTGATATGATACAATCAAGATAAAATTCTTTCGTCGAATCATCTGGACATTTGAGATTCGGTTTGCACATTGGTAGATCTATTGAGACTCTGCGGCAAGAGAATGTGGACTGTCTGCAAACAAGAGTTTGCATGCAGCACACCGAGCATCGGGCCGTTCATTTCGAGATCTAACGGTCTGGATCAATGTACTCTCTCTCCTCATTAAAATCAAAAACAAAAAAACAAAAAACAAAAAAACAAAATTCACGCATTTATCCGGGCCATTAAATCTCGGGACGAGCAGCGCAGATGTACTCAATATGCAAACTCCTTGTTTGTAGATGCCGCAGAGAAGTTATTCTCCAGGGGCAAACGTCATGGACTCAAGATCTGAAGTCAAGTAAATAATTGATTGTTTTTGTCTGTGTTTCAGTCCAAGGTGATTGGGGGTGTGAACGTTGAAATTTTTGTGCATAAAACAATGGAATTGGTCAATTGTGGGCCGAGGCTGCGAATCTCTCTGCTGTGCTTTTGTTTCCATTGTCAAACCATGTGAGTATCTTTCTTTTGCACGCACTTGCGAGCCTTGTGCAGTTGGAGGGCCGATAAATGAGCTAAGCAGTGATTATTACTTGGCTGAATTTTCTAAATGATTAAATGTGATAAAATCAAATCACCGGTTCATTTTATCAAATGAGAAAGATTTTTGCTAAAATCAGATATTTTTGTTTAGCAAATGTTGATTTTATCATTTTGAAAACTCACCCTTCATCAGATTTTATCATTTTGAAAACTCACCCTTCATCCGTCACTTTTTGATGGTCTAGTATTTTATTTTCACTTGTCTCATAATAGATTGCCATTTTGAGAAGTCAATGGGTAAAATTGACACATTTCCAATTTACCATGTGAGTACAATAGATTATGGAAAGTTAGTTGGAGACTTTTGTTGTACATGTATCATTGTTGTTTTAAGTATGATGTCTCCATAAAAGGTACATATGGAAAGTTGGAATGCCTATAGTCAGTGGCGGCCCCATATAGGGGCAAGGGGGGTCAAGTGACCCCGCTGGACTGAAATTTTTTACTGCCGTGTATATATAATTTTGGGTATTTGGGTAATTTTGCCCCCATACCTTATAGATTATTTTCTAATCTTTCCCCAAGTAACAAAAAATAAATATAACTATGCCCAAATAATTTTTCCGGATCACCTCCAATCTTTTCCTTTTTTTGTGGTCCCAGAACTTTTTAACTTTCTCTATGATGGGGTATCCACACCCAATTATTTTTCTATTTTACACCCATTGCTTTTGCCTTTTAACTGGTCTCTCTATACACAATCATAGATATGCAACTCCAAGAGCTTAACAATCGTTTTAATGAGGTGAACACTGAGTTGCTTATTTGTGTTGCATGTCTTAATCCATCCAACTTATTTGCAAGTTTTAACAAGCAAAGGTTGAATCGCTTTGCTGAATTTTATCCTAAAGACTTCTCGGATATTCGATCATTTAATGAATGTTATGTTCCATCATAAAGCGGAGCACAGCCACATAGATAATTTTTCTTTTTGTGTTCCCATTATTCTTTAACTCCTCCCCCTCTCTCTCTCTCTCTCTCTCTCTCTCTCTCTCTCTCTCTCTCCCCCTCCTCCAAGTAATACGACATACTACTTTTTGGTTGAATACATCTCTTTTCGTTTAGTATTCTAATGTACTCCCTTCGTCCTATTTTGATAGATCCCTACAAAAAAATGTGCAATTTTCAAATAAAAAATAAAGTATTCATTCAGTTCATAATTTTTAAATTTTTCTCACCAAATTAAAGAACTAATCGAGATCTTTAATTTAGTACAAAGAAACTCGAAAAATCAAGTGCGAAAATATTTTAAACTTTTATCTGAAAAATTAACATACTTTCGAGGGACCATCAAAATTGAATGAAAGAGTATATGCTATAGATTTTTTACCCCGCTGATGGTAAATCCTGCGTCCGCCCCTGGCTATAGTGTGATGATGAAGCGTACATAACAAGTTAGAGTTATGAAGAGGGACACCAAAAAAGGGACGAATATTGAAATCTTAATGAGTTGGTACGTAGTCACACGAATTGATCTCAAACGGGCTTTAATCAAGCCGAATCACAAGTGGACTTGAATTTTTTTCACACATAGTATCTGCTCATTTAAACTTGGCTTGAAAGTAGGGATGGCAATCTCGGCCGACCCGCCCCTATCCAACCCGTCCCATACCCATTCGGGGAGGGGATTCGGGGATTTTTTCGGGGATCGGGTAGGGGATGGGGATTATTTTTAAAAAAATTTGGGGATCGGGTAGGGGATGGTATTGTCGGTCCCCTACCCGAATATATATATATATATATATATATATATATATATAATATTTATTATATTATAAGTTTTTAAAATTTATAACCCTGGTCAGTGGACTACTGGACTAGTCATAACTCATAACTTAAATTAGGAATTAGGGTTACCCACTTACCCCAAACTTCACAGCCGCCCCATCTCTAGTCTCTACTGAGTCTACTCTCTCATCCCCTACCAGATCTGGTGAGTGGCGATCTCCTCTCAACTCTCACGGTCTCACCCAACTCTCACGTCTGGTACAGGTACTCTCTCTCCTCTCTCTCTCTCTCGATCTCCTCTCTCATGTCTCTACTCTCTCTCTCTCTCTCTCTCTCTTTCTCTCTCTCATTTAGAGATCAGAGATGTCTCAAAGGAGGCAGAAGCCAGCGACACCATTCACACCGTGGGACTGCGTAATAGATGAAACCATTTTATGCATAGGGGTGGGGATGGAGACCCCTAGTTTCAAGTCTGTGGGACTGCGTAATAGAACTCGTTTGCAAAAAAATTCTTATGTAAGGAGACTCCTGCGGGTTTATCAAAACTTATCTGTTCCGGATTTACATAAACGTTTGTTTTGATATTTGATTGTGCACTCCATTTGTTCATATTAATTTGTGATCTCACACGGTAAACTCTTCTAGTGGATTGCATGTGATGTGATGGAAGTGTTAACTCTTCACTCTTCAGTAGCACGTGATGGAGGTGTTAAATAGCTGGATGGACATTATTGGGCAAAGTTCCAAACAACTCGACCTTTGGGGACAGTAGCAAGCTGATTCACTTTAAAGTGTAAGACTATTAAAAAAAAAAAAAACCTACACATTAAAGAGCAACCATTTTTGGATCCCCGTGGGGATCCCCGTTCCCCGCATCGGGGCGGGGATGGAGGTTAAAATAAAATCCCCGGTGGGGATCGATATAGGTTCGGGGATCGATATAGGTTCGGGGATCGGGGATGGAGGTAGTGGTATCCACCCCCTACCCTCCCCATTGCCATCCCTACTTGAGAGTTTAAAGAGCATATACAAAATATCCACGCTCGGTTTGGTTAAGGTAACAAATAAATCTCGAATGAGCTATTAACGAGTCAAACATATATAATACAGGTTTTTTTTTTTTTTTCTTGTCAAACGATAGAAGATCAAATATATAGATGTTAACACGAAAACCAAACAACTCAAACCGGGCAACCATCCCTCTGAAGAGAAGATAGAAGCCACAAAGGAGGCCTAAACTCCCATGTAGAGAAAACATGGCCTCTCACAGCTCGCTGAGCGACATTATGGGCCACGCCATTGCCGCTCCTCTTCACAAAAACCGTATTGACTCCCTGGAACCCAGCCAGTAAATGAAGAATATCTGCAACTACAACCCCAACCGTATGGTGGTCTTCCACCTGTCTTTGAATCAGCCGGATGAGCTGTTGAGAATCACCTTCAAGAGTAACGTTTCCAAGTCCCAAATCTGCAGCCAATTGTAGACCTTCCCTAGCTGCCAAAGCTTCCGCCATAAGAGGGTCCGCAACATGTTTTTTCTGAATAGCTCTTGCTGCCACAAATGATCCACGCCAATCTCGGATTACCATACCCAAGCCACACACCCCACGATTCTTGTCAATGCCGCCGTCGAAGTTGATTTTAAAGCAATTGATTGGAGGCCTCTCCCATATGCCAGATCCTATATCCCTATGACCCAACTCCACATGCTGCCCAATCACCTCATTTGCCGTGATAAATTCAGACGCGTCACGAACCGCGGCTTGGCAAACAATGTCAGGCCTTTCCAAATGATCATTGAAAACCACCCCATTTCGGCACGTCCATAGCCTCCAAATGATGGAGCCTACAGCTGCCCAGAATTGCTTACTTTCATCCACTCCTTTCCACCGGGGTTAGAGTGCTAATTAAATAGGTTTTCTACCTACACAAGTTTATGGGGCTGGAATTCCTTGAGACAATAGGAGGAGGGCATTATCCATATGAAAAAACAGCATTGGAAAAGGCCAAAAAGGTAATTGGCTTTCCCATTTGAGAAAAGTCGTACCCCATTTATATTTTGAAAACATATTTGGAGTGGATCCATTGAAATTTGAAATTTTGTTCTCATCTTTATCCAATCTAATACATCGCTTGGAGCTGTGGGAAAAAACATTGTAGTGAGCAAAATTCACTAAACCCGTGTAGTGAGCAATCACAGCCATTGATTCGACAATCAATGGTCCGGATAAAATGAAATTATCCTACGTGTAAATAGGTCTGGATCAAATACATTTAATCCGGACCGTTGATTGCCGAATCAATGACAGTGATTGCTCACTATATAGGTGCAATGAGTTTGCTCACTACAGGCTCCCCGATTCCCGAAAAAATAGAGTAGAGATCTCCGTACCCAATTTCCGATGTACTCATGTGTACTAAGTGAATTTCAGCCACAGGATCGTGTGAAATTCTTAAAAATGGAAAATAATCATGCCACAGGATCATGTGAAATTCTTAAAAATGGAAAATAATTACGACGGCGTTGTGACTGCAATTCAAATCTCACATGGGAACACACAAAAAATAGGGTATTGAGAACATTTGAACCCCAAAAATGTGGTTAATTAATGAATTATTTTCGTAATTTAGATCCCCCAAGAATATTCTATTAATAATTCAAGGAGTAATTCTAGGCCCAAAATAATTCTTTTGAGCCGCATTTTCTTTTCTTAACCAAGTACAGATTTTTTTAAAAAAAAATCCTCTTTTGTCCCTCGAAATTGTTCCAATAATGAACCTACAAATAGTAAATTTAAAGGTCCGTTTTATTATGGTGATTGATGAACAATACAATACAAAATAAAAATGAGAGAATAATTTACAAGCAAATGGTCTGTTCTTTTGCCGACATCTAAAATTCGTAGTAATAATTGCCTTCGTATTTTAATTAGACATACCGTTACAATATTATCCTTAGGATGCCAACCTATGGGATTTGAATCTTTATGATTCTAACCTGTAAATGGATGAATGGTCCAAAGTGCCCTTATCAAATGATTTATTATTAATATTGTATCTACAATAATTATATTTTCCTTAATTATGCACATAGGCTGTTATATCTCTTCCTATTTCAATGGGATTATTTTCCTTAATTATCTAATCAATCATTTCCTATTCCAATGAGATTTGTTTGTGCAACAACAATCACTCCTATTTCAATGGGATTTGTTTCTGCTAAACCATGTTTGTGCAACACCAATCACTCCTATTTCAGTGGGATTTGTTTATGCTAAGCCATCTTTTGAAACTTATCTCAAAAAAAAAAAAAAAATTCTTTCGAAGCAAGCTGTTTTGGAAATCCAGAAAATGCAGTGGGAACAATTGGAAGGTGATGTCTCAAAATTGCCGCCGTTCATTTCCCCTGCGAACGGAGCCTCTGCGATGCCGTTTTCTCCCGGAATCAAACAATCTCTATTGGATTCCATCGTCACGATCTGTCATGCCGACTTCCAATATTGTTATTTTCCAATATTGTTATGCCGACTTGCCCACTAAGTTGATCTTCAAAGATAATCCATGAAGGTTTCTGGAATTTTGGGAAGGTGACAAGTGGGAATCGAGAGTAGGATTCTTTGAGATTATTGGCTAAACTTTATTCGACGGCGACGGAAAAACCCAACGAGTAACCCTTCAAAAGAACAAATCTGACAACGGCAAAATCAATCTCGACGGTGACAAAAAAGGAACCATGGCGGTGGTTGGTGACTCGTTGGTTTGATTCACTTGACTATGACGTATATTGTACAGTGGTAGTGGTAGTGGGTTCCAAATCTTGCTAATAACGGTATTGTTTTTCTGATTCAATTGTTTGTGATCTTCATAATTTTTGCAACTTCCAAGTTTCATGGTTAATTGTTTTACCATGTTAGCTGATTCACTATATTTCATGGTTCGTAATGTATTTTGTACGGTAGTAGGTGATTCGTATAGTGGACATGGTTCATTAATTTATCATGTTTTATGTATTTATTATTTTTAATTTATCATTTTTTTTACATTGTCTAACATTGTTCTTTAATTTATCATTTTTTTACATAGTCTAAGATGATTCATTAATTTATCATGTATAGGTGATTCGTACGGTGAAAATTGTTTTTAATTTATCATATTTTTTACAGTCTAAGATAGTTCTTTAATTTACCATTTTTTTTTACATATTTTAAAAGATGGTTCATTAGATCAAGTATAGGTTATTCTTATGGTGAAAATTATTTTCAATTTGTCATGTTTTTTTACGTAATTTAAGATGGTTAATTAATTTATCATATTTTTTACATAGTCTATGATTGTTCAATAATTTATCATGCTTTTTGTGTTCATTGCCATAACAATTTTTTCATGTCACGAGAAAGCTTTTTTATTTTTTATTTTGTTTTGAGATTTTAGGTGAGAGTAGGAGAGAGAAGATTAGGATAGAGAAAGATTTAAAAAGATAGGAGATAGTGATTGAGAAAAATTAGGAAAAAGATTAAGGGAGAGAAATAGTAGGAAAATTAGGAGAGAGAAAGGGTAATTTGGGGTTTATTTAAATTTCAGGATGAAATCATAAGTATTCAAATCTCATAGGATGGAATCATAATGATCTTTTTTGTACAGGATGTCCAAATATAAGCTGAATTGTCAGTTGTATCATTGCTACATTTACAAGCCCAATTTTTTGAAATGACCAGATACATCAACAGAAATATTCCTACATGTACGGAAGAAAAATGTAAAATTAGCACACTAAGGCTCCGCTTGTTACGACATAAAATATTTTCATGTAAAACATTTTACCTATTTTCCAGTGTTTGGTTGTACAAATTAGGGGTAAAACATTTTTCCAAACATGGGTGTAAAATGACTTACTCAGGTATCTTCCGTAAGTCATTTTACAAAGTGACCGCAACTTCCTTTTGTCAATCGATTTGTCTTCCGTCTCCTCCCCTGAATCCATTTCGAAGCAGAAATGCAGAATCCCCAACTCTCTCTACGTGCAACCAATATTCATGGCCCACATCTCTCTCTCTCTCTCTCTACGTATAATAAATATTGTACAATCAACCAATAGGACAGCTTCATTTGGGTGCCGCGACAAAAAAACAAAAAAAAAAAAAAAAAAGAGTAAGGAATTCTCTTATAAAGTGATCAATGTTTCTTTTTTGAAAAATTGTTTTTAATCAAACATCGGAAAACAAATACGAAAAAAATATTTTCGTCAAAATTGTTTTACCTGAAAAATATTTTACTCGTAAAAATATTTTACGTTAAAACAAACAGAGCCTAACTGGAGAAAAAATGAACGGAGGATTATAAAACTGTCACACGAGGGGGAGAGTTCACAGAAACAACAAATAGAAGAAAGAGAGAGAAAAGTGAGGTTGGTGACTCATCATCAAGTCTGTAGACAATCAAGAAAATGAAAGGACTAGAAGTTGCTAAGAAAAGCAGAGAAGAGTCACCAGGGGGAGAGTTCACAGAAATAACAAATTTGGTGACTCATCATCAAGTCTATAGACAATCAAGAAAATGAAAGGACCAAATGAGTTACTTCACATCTAAGCAGGGCTAAAGAAATTTGTATTATGTTCTTTTCAGCATGATGTACATTAAAGCAAAGTTTAAACTGCCGCCATACCCGGAATAGGAAATTCATCTTTTTTTGATAATTGTAATTAGATGCGCTAAGACAGTAACGAAGGTCAAAAAAATTAGAAGCTAGTTATTGTTGGTGACATTACAACAATAAACATCACAATATAAAATTACAACGGAGTGGACAAATACCGGTACGTTAGAA
This sequence comes from Vaccinium myrtillus, assembly GCA_016920895.1. Classification (NCBI taxonomy): domain Eukaryota; kingdom Viridiplantae; phylum Streptophyta; class Magnoliopsida; order Ericales; family Ericaceae; genus Vaccinium; species Vaccinium myrtillus. The sequence continues at coordinate 24,651,123 of CM029278.1, read as the reverse complement.
AATCTCCCCAACATCAGACAAACAGCCTGACAATTTATCTTGTAACTCGTTCCTACTTTACACAACTAGAGAAGTCCAAAATTCCCGGTACGTTAGAAAATCTCCCCAACACCAGACAAACAGCCTGAATATAAAGTGGAACATTGAAAAAAACTGTGTTGGTGCAACATTTGAAAAAAACTACGTGTTTGAGAAGCTTGGTTATAGGTCTCGGGATTTTGGCTTGGGAAAGACAAATAGCACATAAGCTACGTACGTAGACATGCAGATATTGACAAAGTATAATTAGACAAAGGCGAACCAAAAATTAACGTAAACTTCGATTCGAACTAATTTCATTTGAATCAGCAAAAGTCATGAAAATTGATTCAAACTCATCGAAAGCCACTAAAATATTTCATCATGTGGACGCACCCATGGAACCCATGCAACAGTTGGGATTCTTTTTCTTCTTCACTAGTTGATTCAATATGAGTAATCGTCTTTTCTTTCTCCTCGTACACAATGTGGACTCCAATCTCCTTTACTTGGTAAAGTTTTGCACCAATCACTGAAATATTAATTTCATCACCAGCTTCTATCTGATTTTCAAAGTTCCAGGAAGTCAACCATATCATATCCTCACCAGCTTCTGGAAATCCAAAGACACTCGGGCGATGACACCAAATGAGGCCCTTTTTGTATTACTGACAATAGTATGCGCGTCGATAAATAACTCCGCAAAGCTCGAAACATAGTTTTCATAACTGAGGAGTACTTGACCATACAGAGCACAGACACTCAAGCCTCGGATTCTGGAATTAAGATGTGAAGGCACAATAAAAGATATCAAGGATCCTGTACTCGTAAAAGTGAACCAAGGTGGAACCTTGCTTCCCGAGAAAAAAATGCAGAATATTTGTGCTTCTTGACATCCCTGTGCCAGAAAAAATAAGACATTAATTACCTTTTAGCCACAAACACAGTGCACACAATGCGTCATTCAAGAGAGAGAGAGAGAGAGAGAGCACCTGGAGAGTGAGCTTCATTTGTCCTGTTGAAGGGACTACCGTTAGCTCCATAATTGGGTTTCCCAGGAATTCCCAGTTAGACAAGCCCATATGATTTAAAAGCTGAGCATTAACATTTCCTATGGGTTGTAACTTGAAGAAGGTCTTAAACTCATATAGCTTGTTTATTTTGCCAGGACAGAAAATGCATTTTGGCCTGTGAGAAACCAGTGGAAAGGTTATTTTCTCCAACAAACAATCCCCTCCGATCGCCGAATTATTCAGCTTTTCTAGTAGCCTCCGGAGGCTACAACAATTATTTACGTAAAGGCTCTGGAGCAAATTCAGATTTTTGATGCAATCTGGTACAATATGAATTGGATTACAGCTCAGGTCTAAAAAAGTCAATGACGATAGGCTGCTAATATCTCTGGGTAAAGCATCTTCTGAGAGATTGCAGTGTCTAAGACTTAATTTAACCAAGGACCATGGAAAAGAAGCCCATGAAGTTTCTGGACTCTTTTTTGGCTTCCATAGCCATGGCCGGATGAAAGATTGAATTTCGTTCTCATCCCCAATGGTTGAAAGTATGGAAGTCGCATTTGCTTGGAGCACCTTTAGAGACACCATATTTCTTATCTCTGCTGGCAATTTGTCAAGATTGGAACAACCAGAGATGTCGAGTTTCTCCAAAAGCTTTAGCATACCAATGCTTCTTGGAAGTATCCTCAGATTTTTGCAATCTTTCAAATTTAACAAAACAAGTCTCTCTAGGTGTCCAATAGATTCATGAACCTCATTCAGACTTGCACAATTTTCAAGCATCAGTCTCTCAAGCTTGGGGAGTCCTGAGAAGTCAGGCGTCTTGGCAAGGTAATAGGAATGACTTAGATCAAGAATCTTCATCCACGGGAGAAACTGTAGAGTGAGAGACCAAAGCAACTATTAGACTGTAATAATTTCAAAGGAATATGACTTAAACGGGGAGTAACATACCTTGGTTCTCTTCAATTGCACCTCCTCACTTATCTCTCAACAACAAACACAAAGGCCCAGTCTTAATTAAGTTTAATTTTCAACAATAGGAAACAGTATGGGATGTACATATTTGATCCTGGATGTATCTATTTAGTTGTTATTTTATGATTTCTGGTTGATAGTATCGTTAGGATATCTCTGTCTTTATTCGTAGTTATCATTTAGGAGAGCCTATTTGAAGGACTCTTCAACGTCATTGAAAGAGTTTCATGGTATGGAAGAATTTCTTTCTGTACTCGTGTGGATGCCTTTATTACCCTTGGTTGTGGATATATATCTAGGGTTCCATAGGCGTGTCTTAAGGGTCTTACCTTCTTTTATCGTCCCACATCATTAAGAAAAGAAAAGAAAAACATAATGTACCTTAGTTCTATCCGAAAACTTCTTCAAGCTGCTATGAGGTATCTCAAGTGCAACTAGGGTCTCCAATGGGAAATAACTTGGTATGGATTCAAATGGAAAGCCATGCCAACACAACCATCTTATTTCTTTCGGAAAATTTTCATAACTTCCAAGTACTTGTACATGACCGAGCTGCAAAAGTTTTAGGTTGTGCATATTTGCAAATGCATCCGTTTCCAAAACTGTTTGATTTGAATCTCATCAAGCAATGCCAATCGAGCTCCGGAACAAGATGCCAAAACAATATCTTTTAAGCGAATTCCCTACATCTGACAACAATGAGTTCTTGAAGAATGCTTCAAAACTGCGTTTTCTATTAAGATCAACCACCCTAGTGGCAGATATATCTTCTTTCAATAAACTCATATCGAGACCGAGGCCTTCAATTTTTCTCGTGCCACGATAGAGAGAGAGCATTGATTAGTAAATAGCATAAACATGCATATGATCAATTACAAATATATGTGAGCGAGAACACGTAATTCTTACCGTATTTTGTCTTAGAACATTAAAGGAATCTTTAGGATTCCACGATCGCTACGTTCTCCTAGCTCCTTGGGTGATTCTTGACGGACTATTTCTCGTCCCATTTCTTGAAGCAAACAATGCATCATGACCTTGTTTCCGTCAACTCTTACTAGATATCTGTCCATGAGATTTTGAATTCCAAATTGTGTAAAATTCACAGACCATCTAGGATTGTAACTATACAAGTCCTTATCACTCCCAACAAAGAAACAAGCAAGATGGAGGAATAAACTTTTATCGTGATCATCTTGTAAACAATCATAGCTTATTTTTAGTCTTTCGAGAATTCCACTATCGGGGATCGCCTTCAATTTTCTAACCGACTATTCCACACTTCTAAGCTTTTTCCGGATAGAGAAGAGCCCAATATTTTAATAGCCAATGGAAGCCCTCCACAATGGTTAACCACCCACTTTGAGGAGTCCATGTATTCATCCGTGGGATGGCTTTGTCCAAAGGCATGCAAACTAAATAGCTCAATGGATTCATTGTAATCCAATTTTTGAATTCTATGTACCTTGCAAACTTCACGGGCCCTTAGCAAGCGCTCATGCCGAGTGGTTATGATGATTTTGCTCCCTGAAAAAAGCCAATCACGCATTCCAAGCACTGCTTCTAATTGGTCCACCTTATCGACATCATCAAGGACCACAAGAACCCTTTTGAAGCACAAAGCATCTTTAATCTTTACAATTCCTTCATCAACATTGTATATCTTTTCCTTCCTTCCCTTTAAGATATCTGAAAGAAGTTGTCTTTGTAAATGAAGTAAACCATCTCGTTCTTTTGAAATTTCTCTTACATTTGCAAGGAAACTGCTACCTTCAAATCTTGAGAAATTCAAATTATAGAGGAATTTGGCGATGGTAGTCTTCCCTATTCCACCCATCCCACAAATTGCAGCTACACCAACATCAGCCGAATCATCTCCTAACCAAAACTGTATTTCTCTGGCACGAGAATGTATTCCAATCGCATAAGGGGCAATGTCCAAAATCGCACGACTTAGCTTGTCCGCAACTACTTTGACAATTTTTTGTATAAACCTCGACTCATGCCTAATAATGAGGTCAAGATGGAATACAAAATACAATAAGAATGACAACCTAGAATTGAAATAAGTTGCAAATTCTCAAGCAAAATGGAGTAAAGTTTTGCCATCATTGTTGAAAAAACAATGAGTTCTAGAGTTGAAAATATTTATTAAACAATTGTTGGTCCCGACTATTCCTATTTGTGGAGAAAGATCAAGTTTGTTTAAAAGTTATTTTAGTTGAAAACGGATAAGTAGGCATAACATTTTCAAACAGCTTGAGATGGGGACTGTTAAGCTTAAACAAAAATATGGCTTCTCCAACTTTGCTCTCAGTTTCAAATGTGGCCCTCACATTCACAACACTCGAGCTTTCATAATTATTTCCATCAATTTAAAACAGTTCAAGATGGAAAAACCTCTAACAAATTTCCTAATTGAGTTAAGTTTAGCTTTTGAAACTAAAAACGGTAGATAAACAAATAGATGAAGCAAGAAAATCACCACTTCACGCGAAAAAGGAATGAATTCTCTGCGAATCCAAAAGGCCTAAGAACGAAAAAAAATAAATAGATTCATCTAGAAATTACCCGTCAGCTTGATTTTTTAGGTTCATCCCAGCTAAATAAAAAGAACTTCTCTGAGCGCTGCCCTCCATTCTTCCACCTTGCTCATCCATTCCTTTCTCATTTCACCAATTTGATACGCTTCAATTTTCCCTTCATGTTGCGTAAATGCTTCTTCGAAACTTCCCATTTGCTTCCTCACTTGAGATGGATCCACGTCATAGAAAACGGGAAGAACAACATGTCCAGAGGTACTCTTGCATTTGAGGATCATCACAAGCTCATCAAGGCACCAACTTGAAGATGCATAGTTCTTTGACAAGACAACTATAGATATCTCGACTCTTGAATTGCTTTTGCAATTCGGACTTGATGTTCTCTCCTCTCTCAATCCCATCATCATCTCTAAAGGTGCGAAACCCGGCATAGTTCAATCTTTGTGTAGAGGTGGTCGGTGAAAGTCTTCCGAGTGTCTTCTCCTTTGAAGCTCAAAAAACACATGATAAGTACAAGGTGAAGTTGAAGAAGAGGCTTGTTGGGATCTTATGGAAGCCATTGCACAAAACTCAAGAGAGATAAAAGGAGTTCATGTAATTGAAGAAGAGGCTTCTTGAGATTTCATGTAATTAAGATAATCTTTGCCTATATTCTAGACAAAAATGCTTGACCGTCTTTCTTTTTAATTATTTTGATCAGCTCAAATGCGGTTGTCTCAAGTTACTTGTTATAAAGAGTATTACTCCTTCCCTCCAGATTTGTTTGTTCGCAAACATACTTTTCAAGTCCTAAAATGTTTGTCCATCTTCAAAAGTTAAAGGATAAAGTATGAAAAAACTTTTTGCCCCTTTTCTTAAACTT
>CM029278.1:23186693-23282366 GCA_016920895.1 Vaccinium myrtillus | reverse complement strand
ATCGGAAAACAAATTAGGGAAAAGAAGAGAAAATTTTACAATCTGGGATGACGCAAGGAAGAAACTCTAAATTAGTTTCGTTGTCAAGGGTGGTGCGCTTCCAATTTTCATTGCATTCACATTTGAAGTTGAATGGGGACCCAAGTGCTGTTTGGCATGTTCCTTTTCCACACTCCACTTCCTTGCATATGTTGTCTGTCCATCAATTAATCACCACACAAATAATTCATCAAATTACAAGGATTAAAGGGCACAAGTGCAACACGGCATCACAACGCAATACGAGCATTCCAACGACAACGAGGATTGCACCCTATCATTTGACAATTATATACATATACAATACTTGGTCCAAAAGAGAAGGTTGATAAGGTATCAACCAAAAAGGAAGTTTTATGGTGGTCTATGAAAGTAGTGTATATATATATATATATAAACATGTTTTAAACACATTAAGCGGTTCGGATCGTCGAAATTTAGTCCGGAAAATCAGAAAAGGGGTGGTCTTTACGGAGGAGATCCGTGAGGGAGTCCTTAATAGAACATCTTCCTATATATATATAAGAGAAAGAGAGAGAGAGAGTACCAACGTAAGGAGAAAGAATAGGGGGGATATTATTGTCTCCTTTAACAACACTGCCAGGAACCAGTACCACCAGAACGATAGCTAGAAAAGTCATTAAAAAAGCTGAGGCCATCGAGAGAGAGAGAGAGAGAGAGAGAGAATACTGTTTTATTGTTATCAGTGGGCTGGTGCATGCATATATATGAACTTTTGGATTGAAATTTTCAGCATAGAAGCTTCTCTTCCACCTAAAAAACAGAAACTTCTCCTATACACGATTAGATTATGGTCTCATAGGTACGTTTTTTCCTCTTGGTAAAGCCGGGCTGGGTACGTTACTTGGATTTGGGCAATTCTTTTATTTTTATAACCGAATATTTCGGTCAGCTTTCGGTATCTAATTGCCTAGTTCCAAGACCTGCTGTTAACAATCGGACAAACTTTCAATCAAGGGCGGATCTTAGGCTTACATTAGGTGGGCTATAGCCCAGGTGGAGTTTAAAAAAACAGGAAAAAAAACAAAATTTTATATGTAAAATTTTATCCTACCAAATTTTAGCCCACCTCATCGTTTGGTTTGCCCAGGGTAGATTTGTGTCCTAGATCCGCCATTGCTTTCAATGGCCCTAAAGTTAAAAATGTTTGGCCTATATAGGAATAAGACATGTGACATCAAGGGCAGGCGGAACACTTTAGTTTCACATAGCTATGTAGCCAAACTCCTTGGGCAATTTTTCTACAATAATCGTCAGATTATCGTTTCCGAAGCTGTAATGTAAAACTCCAGTTAGCAAAACTACAATTTCGTCCCACCCAGGGGCGGAGCCAAGAATTTCACTATGTAGGAGTGAGCCTATATAATTCATAGGAAAATTTTTGCGAATTTTTTTTCCTATATAAAACTAGAAGTGTTTTTTTCTTTTATTTATTTATTTTTGGAGAGGCGACCGCCCCTACTGACACCCAGGCTCTATGATCCCTGGTCCCACCTTCGTTCACCAAGTCAGATCATCAATTGTTTGAACCGTTCATATATATGGTTCTAGTATATATGTTTATATCCGCAAAAAAGTCAAAAGATTTTTTTTTTTTTAACTTTTAGAAGCTTCATATCACTACTACAAAACGGTACAAAGATCACGGTCTTTTGATGTAATATTTTACTTTTAATCTCGGTTGAAAAACCATGATCTTATCTAGTGTGATTAAAAGTCCACATCTTTCAATCACTGTTCTTGACCGTGATGAAAACTCATGAAAAAACAGTGATTAAGGCACTTTAATTAATTTGTATGCCAAATATACACTTCATTCTGTTCTCTTTTTTTTTTTCGATTTACCCAACAAAAAAAAAAAAACTTCTTTCCATCTCGGTTTTTCAAAATAACTTTTCCATCTCAGTACTTGTTAAAAACGAGATATATTCTCATACTTACAATCACACTTAATTTATATGTCAAAATACTTCTTTCCATCTTGCTTTTTCAAAAAAACTTTTCCATTTCGGTCCTTGTTAAAAGCGAGATATATTCTTTTACTTACAATCACACTTTTTACAGGATCGAGATTTTTCAAAAGATTTTAGCACCCAGTTGCTAAAATCATGATATTTCAAATCAAAAAATGAAGTAGTTCCGTGTATCGTTTTTCGATTTTTTTTGCACCAAATTAAAGTACACGAGGAGTAATTTAATTTGGAGCGAAAAAAATCGAAAAACGATACACGGAACCACTTCATTTTTTTATTTGAAATATCATGATTTTAGCAACTGGGTGCTAAAATCTTTTGAAAAACTGAGCCTAAAAGCTTAATTTACTTTTTATTTTTAATCACGTTTTTTAGATGACCGAGATTAAAAGTGTTTTTCATCTCGGTTTATAAACTTAACCGTGATAAAAAAAAATATAGCTCTTATTTTTTTATCACGTTTTTACAAAAACTGAGATCTTTTTTATTTTTTAAGCGTGATCTTTAGCCCTTTTTGTAGTAGTGTATGGCCGGGATAAACAATGGCACACCCTTCAATCAATGCTAGTTGCCCCAGATAATCCACCCAAAAGTGAAACAAAAAAGAAAAATAGGAAACAGTGCAGAAACGGCAATCGATGACTGAGATTCATAGTCGAGTGAATTCAGCCTCTTTTTTGCTTTACCATACTGGGGCTCATAATCCTCCCTTCCTCATTTTGAGAAGAACTAGGGTGTCAGACAGGTATCACGTGATGGTACTCGTCACTAATCTCAGTTATCAAAAAGTGTCTTGGATGTTCGGAGTTTTAAAGAGAGAAAGAGGGAAGAAGGGAAGGGGGGTTCGAAACATCCCAAACACTTTTGGATTGCCTAGATGCGCGACAAGCACCGCCACCTAGCACCCGTTTGGCTGGTCAAATATTTCATGATGTTAGTTATGGCATTAGCGTGGTGTCGTCTTTTTAGCTTTAATAAATCGGATGAATCCAGACCCATTCTCAACAAATCTATATTGTACTCCCTCTCTCTCCCATTTTATTTGCTCCCCACTAATATTAGTATCATTTTCAAACGTCTATGTTTTTTATTTATAAAGTTTTACAATGTTTAATTTTTTTTAATAGAGCTAATTGAGATCTATTAAATAAGATCGATATTGTATATAAAATATATATATTATATACTAAAAAATTACAAGAGTTCAAAAAAGGGACTCATAATCGTAGGGAGCAAATAAAATGGGACGGAAGGAGTATAGAATAAAACAAATTTGAACAAAATGTTTAGACAGCAAATAAAATGAGACGGAAGGAGTATAGAATAAAACAATTTTTAACAAAATGTTTAGACATACAAGCAAGAGCAAAATTTATAGCCGTTAGGCCCGTTACGATCACCTATCTATTAAAATTGTGGCCGTGCAATCAACAAAATTCACAAAAGGAAAAACTCAGAGAAAATACCCTACCGAATGCACTTTGTTCAATTCACATTTCTAAAAGAAATTTCAAAAGATTCTTTTCTCATCTCTCATCTCTCCAATCATTAATCACATTTCTCTCTATACTCATACCCCTCTCTCCAATCATTATTTTCATTTCCCTCTCTATCTCTCTCCAATTATTACACATCTCTCTAATTATTATTTTTTCTAAAAACTCATCCAAACACTATCTCAAAAATATTTCTTAAAATATTCTTCTCAAAACTCTCACTCTCTCTCTTTTCATTTTTGGTAATATCCTTTGTTTATTCTTTTGCCAATAATATCTCTAACCACTATTTTCTTCCGCATGTTTAAAATATCTATTTCCTCAAATTTTGTGATGGGCAATGGTACAAACAACTCATTGGGTTGTTATTTAGATTTAAAAGTGTAGGGGGCGTAAATCCAAGTTAGCCTGAATCACGTGCTGACTTGACCCGGTCCCTGAATCTGCAAGGTAAAGAAAGGATTAGAGCACCTTTGCCTCTTGGTGGCAAAGGCCCTCCGATGGCTAAGTTAGTATCACGTACTTGGATTCACAAACTACTCAATGCATATGAAAGCAATTCACAGCGTACCTTTTGTCATGGTTATGGCCCTGTATTTATAGGTGTAGACCTTCATCATCTTAGGCATCTCGTGCCCCCTGTTTCCTACTCTCTTTAGGAATCCTTCTCCTAATAGGACTTTCCTATTAAGAGATAACTTCCATACCATGCTAGATCTCGTCCAGCAGAGGTCCTTCTTTCCATATAGGATTCTTCCCTATATGGGGCAAACTCCTAATCACATTAGGACTTCCCCTATCGATCCCTTACTTTACGGGATTGCTCCTTATCTCATAAGGAGCCGCTGTAGAATATTCTGGAATGTCTTCATCGCCTTGTACGTGGCGTTGCCGTGCTTCCACGTAGCTCGGAATAAATTGTACATAAATCAGCTTATGACGTCGAGCTAAATTATGTTTTCCATAATGATGTTTAAGCTATACACGTAGCCCCATATAGCTCGGCCATGTCAGGGGGATCCCTTAGTGACTTGAGCCGAGCTAGTGTATCCTGACTTATTTACTTATTCTTATTACCTCGACCTTATTCATGGTCAGTACAGCTCGGCAAAGGGTTTAAGGACCCCCTACGTGGTGCCGAGCTATTCACCCTCTCGTGGTGACTATCATAGGCACGTGCTATGCCTAGTAGTAGGTTAATCAGGTTTTACCCACTCCAATTGCTCCCCAGCTCTGTCACTACTGTTATTCATCAGTAGTGCACAGAGCTTCAACGGCTCTTGATGCACCCCTTGCACGCCTCCCCTCCACGTGGGTGGCAATGCTGTCATCGCATTAAATGCGAAATGACCCGTTGGTGGCTCGGATAAGCCCGAAGGACGATCTTGCTGACGTTTTTCATACGTCACGTTCCACTTTTATGGGGTTTCGGGCGGGATAATCATTACTTTTCCCTCCCAAAACCTTCTAAACCCAAAAACCTCTCCCCTTCTCCTTCACTTCATACTCGTCAGAAGCAAAGAAGAGAGAAGAGAACTTTTGTTCGCCATTGTCGACGCTCCAAGCTTCCTGCAACCCCACCTCTTTTCCGGTTTTTCGTCGGAAAAAACGTCCTCCGCTCTCGTCGGAGAACACCGTATTAGGTCCATCTTCTTCACGTAAGTGACCTTTCCAGACTTCCATTTCTATTTCGTGTTTGTTCTCTTCGTTGTTCCCATCGTCTGTTCATATTCTTGTTTTCCGGGTTTCAACTGTGAAACCCTAATTTCCAGAGGCAATGGGTAGGCACAGAGCTTTACTAAGTACCCCTGAAAAAATAGCGGAATTTCGACGGACCTATAGTATCCCTGCCGATATTCGATTCCGTCTAGATAACAGCAACGATATGAGAGAACAGGGTAAAGATGAAAATAGGATTCACATCCCCTTGATTTTCATAGTTGAGGGAGGCCTTAGACTCCCTTTACACCCCTTTTTCAGGGAGGTCTGCAATAGATGCCAGTTAAACCCTATGCAGCTGTGCCCTAATTTCGTTAGGGTAGTTATGGGTACAGTCGCCCTGATTAGGCTGCTTGGCCTTCATCTCGACTGGTGGGTGTGGACGGTGGGATCCACGCGGCTCGGATGCCTCTTTGGTGATTGGAAAAGTGAAGAGAAAAATATGAGTCGCCACCCGGGATTTATTTAGAAAATGATTTTGGCACCCGAGAAACCGTTTTGGAAAATAAATAAAAAAATGACTCTTGTGCTGTTTTTGGAAAAGGATTTGATCTGCGAAAAGATTATTGGATTCGGAAGCCAGGTTACGAACGGGGAAGGTTTTATTGAAAAGCACCCCGGTCGCCTGGGAAATTCCCGGTCTCTACTAAATTTTGTGGGATTTTGGAAAATGTTTTATTGAAAACTTTGACGGGTAAGCAGATAAATAACGAGAAATAAAAAAAAACAAATAGAACCATAACGGGAATAAAATTAAGCAAAAGGGGCTTAATAACAATAATAAGAGAATAGAAGGGCAAAAACGTAATTAAACAAACCGCAGAATAACCAGAAAACAGAGCATGAACATAGGAAAAACAGGGGAAACTTTTTGTTCTGCATGGGTTAGCCGCACGGCTTGCCTAAGTGGGCCGTACGGTGCACTTAGGTTAACCGTGCGGTTTAGTTTTTGAGAAAAATTTCGAAATTTTGGTTTTAGAACAGTAGCTTGCTCTTGCTAGAAAAACTTGATTTTTTATGAAATATTCGACCACCCGAGCCTAGAGATAACTATTAGAGTCACCCTCGGCCCGGGAGGATCCCCTCAAAGAACCTAGGTCATGAACCCGGTTTTTGAAGTTCAATCGTACCTCTGCAAGAGTTTTGAACGGTCTGAAAACTTCAGAAATTCTGGGTTTGAACTCCTTGGAAACGGATTGGATACACACTGAGGGATCACAAAGGGGGTTTGAACGACGGTTCGGATCCCGGCCATTTGGCCGTAAAATGAAGGTCTGGATGTAAGGTGTGGACATAAGGGTGTGGACATATATATATATATATATATATATATATATATATATAGAGTCCGGTTCTAGTCCGGGAGTCCCGGATCCGGGACTCCATTTCCCGATATTTTTTTGTCGATCCGATCCGTCCAATGTGTTCAGAAGGTGTTTTCCAAGGTCCACGCGGAAAATCTTCAAAAAAAAATACCGGGAAGGGCTTGATCCAAGCGGTTTTCGCAAAATATATATATATACATTTTGCGAAAAACTGCTTGGATCAAGCCCTTTCCGGTATTTTTTTTTGAAGATTTCCTGCGTGGACCTTGGAAAACACCTTTTGAAGACATTGGACGGCTCGGATTTCCCAAAAACAATTTTTAAAAGCATCAAAACACCGAAAAACCCTTCAATCCGGGAAATCCGGGATCCTTGACAGGATCGCCGGTGTATATATATATATATATAGGTGGATTTTCTAGTCCACACTCCCGGAAATAAGGAAAAAATAGGGTTTTTTTGTGTTGCAAATTTTTTTTGGAAAATCCGATCCGTCCAATGTGTTCAGAAGGTGTTTTCAAGGGTCTTTGCGGAAAATATTCAAAAAACAATACCGGGAAGGCCTTGATCCAAGCAGTTTTCGCAAAAACTGTATTTATATATTTTTGCGAAAACTGCTTGGATCAAGCCCTTCCCGGTGTTTTTTTTTGAAGATTTTCCGCGAGGACCCTTGAAAACACCTTCTGAACACATTGGACGGATCGGATCATCAAAAAAAATTTTGTAGAAAAAGTCCGGAAATCAAAAGTCCGGATTAGATCCTTTACCTATATATATATATATATATATATATATATATATATAGAGAGAGAGAGAGAGAGAGAGAGAGAAATTAAACTCCAAGTAATAATATAAGAGGACATAACAATTATAAATTAGGAGGTACAAATGTGAACATTTACGCGCTTATCATGTGACAATCGAATCAAATGCGAAATTGGTGGCAAGAACAAGGTTGAAGACCAACGAAAGAAACTTTTGTTAATCTTCGAGTGATATATCGACGCATAAAAGAAAATTGATGTTGCGAGGCAAATGCCAATCTTCAAGAACAAAATCGATAGTAGAATTCTAAATTATTTCCACTCCAAGAACTTGGAATTGAAAGGCAATAAAAATAAGACAATAAAAATAAAATACTGCAACCCATTGGGTTGTAGTTCCAAAAATTTAAAGACAAACAAAGATAAAGACTTTGATTTATTGGAGAGAGTTCACGATGAAGCCAAATGAGACTATTTATAGGAAAAACAACAAAATATTGGAAATAACTTCTTTCCTTCTCTTGCACTCTTTTAATCTCTTGCTTCCACTTGTCCTCTTCAACTTCCAAATGTGTAGGAGAAGCTGAGAAGCCATGTGTCCTAATAACTTCCAAGTTAATAGAGTTGCGCCAAGTGTCCTACAAATGTAATAAAAATATAAATACTAATAATAAAAGCACTACTAGTGTCTAAATTATGTTGTGCCGACCTGTTTACTTAATTATGTCGTACCGTGCCATTTTTTAATCGCGTCGTGCTATGTTGTACCGACCAGTTTACTTAATCATGCCGTACTATGTCGTTTTTAATCGTACCGTGTCGTGTCTTATCGGCCCGTTTTACTTAATCGTGTCATGTCGTGCCATGCAATTTTTAATCGTGTTGTGTCGGCCCTTTTACTTAATCGTGTCGTGTCGTGCCTGTGCTAGCACATCAAAAAGGCTATTGCCTTAAATAATAGTCTTTAAGGCTATTTTAAAAATGTCTCTAACAAAATTGTCGCTATAACCAACATTTACATAGTGAGATGAAATTAACTATTACTCCCTCCGTCGCAAATTGTTGGTCCTTCCTTTTCTGGTTGTCCCAAAATAAATGGTGAATTTGAAAAGTCAACAAAGAAAAGTGTGTACTTCTTGCCTATTTAGGTATAATCATGTACTTTTCATAAAAAGTTTGATTCCCAAAGTAAGATCAACAATTTGGGACGGAGGAGTAAGTTTTTTTGGTACATTAAAAATAAGAATTGTTGTGTCGTGCCCCGTGCTATGATCGTCTTAGGCCGTGCCCATCTAAGACTGTGTTGTATCCATGCCAGTCAGACCCATTTGACACCTCTAAGCACAACCCTTAAGGTTCAGGTTCAAGTCCTTTGTCAATTTTTTTTTGCTACAATCACATTTAAAAACTTATTCACTGATGATCAGTGAATAATGGGTTTTCGGAACTCCAATTTTGGGCCCCAGCGTGCACTCATTGAGATAATCTGAACTTTTCATCTTGTAGGGCTCACAGAATAAGGTATTCACGCAAAAAATCAGATTGATTGAATATCCATAGGTATATCAATCGTGAATTTTGGGTTAAAGAACGGCCTAAAATTTGTCAACATAAAATGTGTCACCGTCGATTTTCTAACCCAAAATTCAATTTTTGTTATACCTATGGATAGTCCATTTTTCACGTGACTACAGTAATACCCTCTTTTGGCAAGTGCAAATATTTAATTTAGGGATGTGCCGTGTACACGTGGGTGTTGGTGTCGGGTATTACCTGTAATGGGTGAACTGGTAAATTGGTGCATGCATTGGAGAAACCAGACAATAGAGAAATGGAAGTGAAGAAGAGGAAACTCGTAGTAATGGGGAGAATATTAAAGGAGAATTCTTATTATAAGGTTATGTTGTTTAAAGTTGGTGGTTGTTTGGTGTTAATTGGGTTGGGTATTTATCTAAAAATCACTGTATTATGAGTTGTTTCAAATCATTAGATATGTATGAGGATCCGGGGTGTTACAACTACACTACTCTACGGGCCCTACAAGATAAACTGTTGATTATTATCTGCACGAGTGCATGGTGGGGCCCAAATTTGGAGTTTACATTAAAAGCCACATGACATTAACCATACCAACAGCAAGAAACACATGAATTGGTCACCATCACACTTGCTACGAATTACTAAATGGACTTCTTAAGTTGTCATCATACTCCCGTACTACATGACTGTTTACCAAAAAACAACACTGCACCAACACTAATTTATCTATATAAGCAATAGTCAACTAATTTCCTAATTTAATTTATTCATTATTCCTTCTCTGGCAAGATGTTATTTTGCCTAAGATTCACAACTTATTCCCCTTATTCCAATACACCGATAATGGTTTAGTCATATAGAAAATAAATTCGGTAATGAAATTCCCCCATTCCAATTTTGATTCCACGCCACGTTTTTATTTTTCCAAATTTCTATACATGATTCGGTCATAGCCTATTCCTATTCCTTGATTTCCTTCATTACCATGATTAATTACCCTAAAATTGTATTCTATATAAACATAACTTAGTAAACCTAAATTTAGAGTACTCTAAATAGTTTACGGAAATAATATCTCAATTTTAAACAAACCGTGGTTCGAATCCGAATCCGAACCGTATTTTAATGGTTTGGATTGGTTTGGTTCTATGCCTTTTGTGGGTTGGTTTGGTTCTCCAATTTCATAATCCGCAGGTAATGGTTTGGTTTTTGGTTTACTACAAAACCGTACCAATCCGGTCCATGCTCACCCCTACTTGCACCCCTCATTTTGTAGTCTACACCAGCAGCTCTGTGTTGCCAAACCTCAAGTTGTCTTCTTCGCTTGTACTTCATCTTGGCTCGAAAAGCATGTATCAATGACCTTGCAAATGTTGAGAACAACTTAGAATATTTAGCATTAGTAAAACGAAAATTGCAAACATAAGAGCAACTGTTTCTAAATCTCTCAAGTATCTCACAGTAGTAGGGGTGAAACCAGTTCGGTTCTATTCGGCTAGGTTTTTTGCCTTCTTTTTTCAGCCCTAGACAGTCGTAAGATAAAAATTGCAAACATGAGCAAATGTTTGTTTTCTATTAAGTACAGAACATATATGGAAATGAATTTTGTTGAACAGGACATGTTCAACTTTGAAGGAAAAATATACATGGACAAATCAAGATGAAGTGTGAGCCTGAATGTGAAAGATAGTAACACAAAAACCAAAACCATTTAGAGAGCATAGAAACCCCACTAACCTAGAAAATATATGAGTAAAAGCACTACGATGTCTAAGAAAAAAGAAAGCGGCATAACCGGAGGGGGTTCTGTTCCATTAGGATACCAATTCAAGAACAAACGTATCTTGAGTAGATGCGGTGGACAAAGACAACAGCCGCAACAAACCACCAGTCGACAGGCGCGCATACAACAAACACATGCTAGGGCTCAGAGCACAGAGATGACAATGCAGATGGCATCTGATTAGGGCGAAATGCGGAAAGAAGGATACGGCGCGCGACGATGGTGAGACGTCACTATTCAAGAGAGAGAGAACCGTCGACAGTTTGGGGATTTAGGGTGCATTTTGGGCTAACTAGTTCATATCTGGTGAGATTTAGACAATTGATCCTTAATAAGGATAGTATTATTTCATGCAGTTCCCATTACCACAACTTCTCACTTCATTCGGAAAGAGCTTGAGAAATCAAACAGAAGTACACCCTCTACAATGGGTACAAGTACAGATCAATGTTGTTAATCCTGTACCGTACCAGAATTGCATATAACCGGTAAGCTCCACCTTCAATACCGTCCCGGCTCTAATACCGGAGCTTACCGGCAAGTACCGCAAATTCCGGCAAATCTTGGACGAGACGGCGAAGGCGATTCCGTCAGGCACCTTTTTGACGGAAACCGGAAAAGAGATGAAGCACTTTTTCACCGGAGACAACACCGCTTGCCGTCTTTTATCTGTGGCGACGGGCGGGAGGAGTCATCGGCGATGATGGCGGGGGCGTGGCAGTGGTGTTCTATGGCCGGATTTCAGATCTAGACTTCTCTCGGTTATTTTCTGGCGCGAACAAAGATCGTGTAGAGAGAGAGCTGAGGTGCGAAAGACCTACTGTGGGTTGATGGCAGAGAATGGACGGGTGGATAGAATGCTGGTAAAAGGACATCAATTTCGAAATATGAGAGAGAGAGAGAGAGATTAGGCATGATGTTCCCAACGGGGAAAAAAGAAAAGTAGGACTAGACAATACATGGGGAGGGGCAGAAATGGGTGCCAGCACCTACAAAGCACCGACACGCCTCCGGGGTGCCGTATCGCAGTGTCCCGACACGGGGACACGGCGGGGACACGGCGGGACACGTGTCCCGACACGCCACGTGGCATGAGACACGGCTAAGCAACTTTTTTGGATGGGGACACGGCAGGGGACACGGGGGGACACGGATGGGGACACGGGGAGAGAGAGATAGAGAGAGAGAGAGAGAGAGAGAGAAGCTGAGTGAGAAAAAACGACAGAGAAAGAGAGGGAGAGAGAGAGAGACAGATGTAGTGTGTGTGTGTGTGTGAGAGAGAGAGAGAGAGAGAGAGAGAGAGAGAGAGACGACATGCCTGCTTCCAGCAGCAGCCACCAGCAGCGTGGTCTTCTCAAGTTCTCAGATCTGTTTTTTAGGGATTCAAATGTAAAGGACGACTGATGATGAAGAAGAGTGGGTTTATATATGAAAAATTATAGTTTTTACCCTAAGTTTCTGAGTAATTATACATTTACCTATTAAAGTTTTAAAACAATTCAATTTTACCCCTGAAAGTTTTGAAGAAATTCAATTTTACCCCTAAAAGTTTTAAAAATTTTCAATTTTACCCCTAAAAGTTTTAAAAAATTTCAATTTTACCCCTGAAAATTTTAAAAAATTTCAATTTTACCCCTAAAAATTTTAAAATATATTATTTGTATATGTATGTAAATAAATATATAATTAAATAAATATACACGTGGCGTGTCCCCCGCCGTGTCCGTGTCCCCATTTTTTTAGAATTGCCGTGTCCCCGTGTCCGTGTTAGTGTCCGTGTCCGTGTCCGTTTCCGTGTCCGTGCATCATAGGCCAGCACAGCTTTTATCAGAACAGCAACTGCATTATCTTTGGAGTAATTTTCTTGTTTTGTCATTACATTGGCTGTGTTCAATTACATGTTTTAGTTTAGTTTAGTTTAGTTTTCCAATCACTACCCTATTTTCTCTCTCTAATCATTAATCCACTTTTCAATTATTATTCTCATTTCTCTTTCTATCTCTTTCTACCCATTACCCTTATTTCCAATCATTAACCTATTTCTTTCTTCACTCATTACCCCTACAAACAAAACAAAAATAAACTAAACTATCAAAAAAACGAACATAATCATAATACACTTGGATATTTTAATTGTTAATTTGAAGTCTACTTTATGATATTACCAAAACTTTAAAGTCATCATCAACACATCATACCTTGTTTCTCGGATTCTGACTGATGCCGTCGCCGGCCTCACCATAATCTCTCTGCATGCAGACTGAAACATCATCATCTGGGGCTTTGACGGAGGACCAGAGCTTTAGATCAGGTTGGGACCAAGCGAGAGGCTCAGCCATGATGGTGGCTGGGATGAGTCTTATTGGAAAAAGAGAACCGCCGTACCCACCACCATCCGCTGTGAATACAAAGTCATCTTCCTCATACTGGCGGAAGCAGCGGAGGCAGTACAAGCTGCCATCGGAGCTGGTGAATGACACATTTTCGCATTCCTTGCACTTTAGGTCCAATGTTTCCGCATTGACTATTTGTTGTTGATCCATTATAGATGTACTGGCAAATTGCTTGTGCAAAATGCACTTGTCCATATAAACGAACTACCCTGCATTTTTTCATCCACATAATCAGACATCAACTTAATCGAACTACCCTGTATTTTTTCTTTGATGGTCATGAAAATCAACCATATACGTTGAAAAAACAAGAATCAGAGATATTTTCAAAGGTAATGGAATTGCGTAACCATATGACACTAAATGATAGAAGTATAAATTCGTTGGAAATCATGTTCAAGCAGCATTGTGTTATGCATATCAACCAGGCAATGGTACTTAAAGATCAAGTTTGACATCTAGTTGCCAGTTGACCACAGAAGCAAGGGCACGACCAACTACAACTTCCAAGAGAACTGAACAAATAATGGCAGTGAACCAATAGAGAGTCAAGTAGTCAATTATTCAACAAGGAACATGGATTATAAATGTGAAGAATCATACTAATAAGCGTGGGTCGATTATACTGAGATAAATTAAAACTCATTGGATCAAAAAATGGATTTATAGGCAAAAAATTTCACCTACCACCAACCAAGGAGCTCACAGATTTACAAGCAGATAAAATTTTCTTTTTCTTTTATTTCCTCATGACAGGTATCACTTAACAACTAAGTCGGATTTTTCATTACCCTTCCAGTGTTACATAACTTACATTCGTCAAATCACCTTTCGGTCCTCTCGATCGTGATATTAGCTTAGGGGAAAGTTCAGTGTCTCCAATCTTATGCATTTGACAAGTCTCAATAATAGGAAAATGGAAGAGCAAGATCGGGAAGGTTTAAACAGATCAGGAAAGGTTTATGTCAGAGATCAAATACAGTTAAGTTGATGATATTCATGAGCCTGTTTCTGGCTCTCTACTCCACGGAAACAATATTATCTCAGGTGCCAGCAAGCTGATCCCACTGGGGCCTGGAGAGCCAGAGTTTACCACTCAAGGTGAAGGAATTAAGCATATTGAGCCATGGTTAACGTGACAAAGGATTTTGAAGACCACAATCACTCAATTGAAAGGGGTAGAATGGCGAGATGCTCATTCAGATGTGCAGAAAGCGATGTTACAGATTTCATCAAAGACATTTTCTGTTCATCCCTAAATGAAAGCAAGCTAAGCTTCCCCGCCCTGTCACATCTCCTTTTAGAGGTATCTAGATTCTAGAGAAGTTTCACAGAGGAAACAAACGGAGACCTTGGCAAATTTAGGATTTGAAAGAGCCCCAGAACAGAGGCAATTAGAAGGAGAGAGCTTAAAGCCCGGTTTTTGCCAGTATATCACACTGGTCTTGCTCCCTCTAACGTAAAATCCATCTCGATACATCTTTTGATGGGCGGGCCTTTCCAACAAATTTGACAATAGACACTTAAATTGAGTTTTTTGGGGGTTGGACTGCTCCCCAAACCTTACTGGAAAGCTAAGAAGCATGTGTGCAGGTACTGGGACAAAATGTGTATGAAGATATAGCAAAACCTCAAAATTGTGTTAAATTGTGCAGCAACTTCTGCAACCAGCCCACTTTATTTGACTTCATTTATAAAATCAGTAGCTCATTATCTCTTTTGATAATCTTGTGTAGACATCTTGACTTTGTCGGGCAAGTGTGGTGATGAAGTTTAGTCTAGTTTTTTGAGTGTGTCTTATCCTTTGTAAGTGATGCTTAGTATGTGGTTGTTCAGACAAGTTTAGTGTACAAGTGTTTGACATCTATAAAGTGTGTTTATCTGTTGCATTCAAGTTTTCAATTTTTACGCTGAAAAGTTTGTCCTTTGGGATGAGTTTACACTCATGGAACAAAAGTGGACAGTGGATGCCGAAATATACTAAAACTATTTTATGGTATGGAAACGACCCGATCACTACAACATTGAATGAAATAAACAAGAGTACTACCGCCACTAGTTGATATGAAGCGTAAAACGAACAAGAAGAATGGAGGACATGAAGAAAAGTTTTGGCTAGACATTTGGCTTTTACTAAATCCATTTAGTAATTATGTCCAGCACGGGAATGAGAAAGACTGCTTGTTGGGAAAATTCTTATTGGAATTTGCACCGCCCGAGTGCTATGCTCCCAAAGGACATAAAATCTGTGCCTCAACTTTACTTATTGATGTTTCCTCAAATGCCCAACCAAGAAATAATGATGTAACGACTGCACCTAGAGTACTACTTGGCTACCTAAATTCGGAAAATGATGGGAAGTAAATGGAGGACACGAAGAAAAGTTTTGGCTAGACATTTGGCGTTTACTAAATCCATTTAGTAATTATGTCCAGCAAGGGAATGAGAAAGAGTGCTTTGGCACTTACTATAAAACTATATTCGGATGCCCGACAACTTCTCACATGCTATCCTCTCCAAGCTTGACTCACTTTTAGAAGGTTGACAATTAGTGAACCCTACCAGAGAATGATCAAGAGGTAATCAAAATGCGATTCCTGGTCCCATGACAATATCCTTGGATGAAGTAAGAATAGGAATGTGAATCCTAATCTCTCCATCCATCAGGAATCCGATTACTACACTGAGGAGAAATAACCAATGACCAAAGTGATCTCATATTCCATGTAAGCCTTTAAAAAACTAAAATCAAATGTGGAATATAATTCCTCAAAAATTATTCCTTCATTGAGATTTCTTGACTACTCCAAAGACTTCAACAAATAACCTTAGTCACCAGAACATCTTATGAGTCATAAGATTCCCATACCCCCAAAAGATTCCTTCGCCGAACATTGCATAATGGGAATCCAAATCTATAGCAGTAAACTAGAATCTAGCAACAATACTCCTACATATTTGTAGATTGGCTACATTCAATTCAAACATCAAATTTACAAGAAGATTGACGTTAATCGTCATAGGGGATTGCATTCTTGTTGTTAATTATAATGAATTCAAAAGGCATGTGCATCGAGTGGTGTAGATAGAACTATTCAAGCAAACGGGAATGAGTTGGGCAAAAGAAAACTATAAGAAGGGAGCAAATATTATTTTCCAAAAAACATGTGACAATTGCTTAATAAAGCCAACCAATTTTATTTTTTTTATGATTCCTCACGGAGACCCTTAAAAACACGTTTTAAAAGCATTGAACAGTTCAGATCATCAAAAATCAATTGGAAAATGGCGGTTCCACATGGAAAGAAAATCCAGGATCCTTGATGGAATCCGTGGTGTATATGGTTGGAAAATCGCATTCCCACATGGAAAGAAAATCAAGGATCCCTATTGGGATCCGTGATATATATATATTTCACAACAAACACTAACCATTAGTAGGTTGTCAAATCGCGAATCGAATCAAGAACCGAATTGACAAATACATTGGAAAATGTATCTACTCATTCACACAATAAAGATACATTATAAAATAAAAAATTTAAGCTTAAATACATATTTAAGTTTTGTTTTCTGCTATAAATTGATGATCACGTGGTCTCAAACTAAATACTATTGTAACATAGATATATGCATATAGATGTCAAAGATTCATTATAAAAACCTTACACAATAAAAGCTTGTTGCCTAATAGGTAGAAAACTAGCTTATCTGGCAACATATGTGGGTTAGTCCGAGCCTCAGAGCCATGCCCTGGCCTATGATTTAGAAGATACAAGAACCAAAAAACAAGGCCATGTAGATTCGTCTCCATTGAAGAAGAAATAGGATTTTTCATACTTAACAATATCTTATCTTATATTCTTACTTTTCTATAGGAAAAAACAAGGCCACGCTGCAAAAGTGGTTTCATATTGTCGAATGTAAGTTGTGATAAATCTTGATTCACGTATAGATTTGAATCGTTTTTACGTGAATCGGGAATCGAATAGTGAATTGTATGATTCGCCTCCGATTCTATATCAACCTTGATTCACCTATAGATTGTATCGTTTTCGCACATAATCGTGAATCCAATCGCTAATCGAATAGTGAATCGTGCAATTCTGGCAACCATGTTTAACATAATACATGAGTACTGATACCATACAAACAAAACAAAATAACGCAACGCAAAACATCCATAGATTCAATACGACAGAGAAAACATTCATAGTTCCATAATGATAAGCAAAAGAAATAAACTAAGCAACTATGTATATGCACCATAACAACAATTTGCAGTAAAGTGTGATTTCATACATAGAGTCTCGTTTGATTCGCGGACTAAAACAGGTGGGATTGATAGTCCTGGACTATTTGTCCTGGGACTAATTTAGTACTGAATCTCACATAATCCCCTGTTTGATTCATGTAGGATTAACCATGTTTTGGGATATCCCATGTTTGGTTCCCTAAACTACATTTCGGGATTAATTTCAAGACTCTCTCTCTCCCCAACAGATTGCGTCATCAAACACCACAAAGCAAATTTGGACCGAATCTCTCCCCAACAGATTGATTGAAAACATTGTTATTTGCTTGTAATGACATACTGGCACTCGTATTTAATTTCAAGATAATTGCACCATTTTCTTTTTTAAAAAAAATTTCTCATGTGAGTGTCGGGTAATTTTATGTCCCGTGAGACAAGGGCGTCATCAAACACCACAAAGAAAATTTGGACCGAACATTGGTATAATCAATGTTTTGGACTTGCTTAGAAACATTTATCATTACTTATAGTAGCAAACGATCTAGATTTGGATTGTCCCGTCCAATCCAAATTAAGGACTAGAGAGGATCCAATTCCGAATGGAAAACAAAAGGCAGCACTTGCCATTGTACCAAGTCAACACTCTGGAATGATGTTTTCCGGAGTGTCAAAAGGGGGGAAAAAAAAAACAACAACAACAACATACCATGCCATGACATCTGATAGGCATAACCAAATTTATTGGACCAGAAGCAAACTACAATTGCTCCATATCATTATAAGAAGGCACCAATCGAGTAGTTCTTGCCAAAACACTACTATAGACTCCGGGGTAATTTTCCTGCAATTCCTGAACATTTTCAATCCCACAAAATGGGAGCGCCATCCTATCTCACATTTATTCAGCATGAGAATCCAGATACAACAGAGCATAAGTCAAGTACTTAAATGAATTGTCTGGTAAGAGGGATGGCGCCCTGAATTGTCTGGTTTAGATTCATTGGTGAATCTAAACCATCAACTGTGGAGATGGACGGCTCGGATCGAAGGTTGACAGGGCCTGTTGTCCCTCCTTGACAACAAAGGCCCCGGGTGCTAATAGACCTCCATAACTCCTTCAAGCATTGTGAGAAAGTGACTCAACTTGCAAATTTTCTCAAGTTTGCTTTCACCCAAAATTAGAGAAACAAATGTGTACCCATTATCAGTTTACAAATCAATCGTGGTGATGTTGGGGTACCCCATTTTTTTTGCAAAATCATATTCAAATATTCGTAAAGGCAAATCTAGTTTTGCCACGTGATTCTCACGGATGTGATGTTTTTGTGAGAAAAAGACCCGTCATTGCTGGAAAAAAACCTCTTAACAGCTTGCTAAACTGAAAATGAATGGACCTACTCATGGGAAAGCAACTTTTGCTACTACTTTTGTTCTTTAAAAAAGGAACTGATTCTACTTCAATGTAACCCACTTCATAAAGGAAGAAAACGAAGTCAGGGTCAAAGACTACAGCACAACCATATCTGTTCACTGATTAAAAACTCCATCAGAAATTCAAAAAAATACAGATTATAAACTAAAGATGAAAGGGCGGACGAACGACGCTGTTAACATTAGCTAGACTACATGGAGAACGAATATCAGGCAGATTTACACTAATCAGCTCGAAAATATATTTCATCCCTGGACATTCAACACCAGAGAGAGAAAACGAGAGCGAGACAGAGATAGAAAACGAGAGAGAAAGTGAGAGAAAGAGAGAGAGGGACGATTCAGTACCTGCTGCCGACGAAGTTGATCTAGTGTCCAGAGGTCTGGTGAAGAGAGAGAGAGAGAGAGAGGAACAGCGGCGCTGAATGAAAAAGGAAGAAGACAATTGTCTAGGGTTATAGTTTGGATGGCAATTTTGTAAATACCAGCCGACAATCCCATGCGTATCGGACTAAAACTGTCCTCGGATTGTTAATTTCATGCGATTTTTCAGGAACCAAACGAGGGACCCATGCGATTTTTCAGGAACCAAACGAGGGACTATGCAGGATTAGGTACAAATAGTCCAATCTCAAGTACCTAATACCCGAATCAAACGAGACCATTAATATGTATACATACAGTAGCGCGCTCACAGCCACACACACTCACATATAGATAGCCTGCATACAGAGCGAGAGAGAGAAATGTACGAGAGCGAGAGCGAGAAAGAGGACAGGATCGAACCTAGGGTTTCCTCCTTCCGAAAATGAATGAAAATTTTGAGTCTCGGGAATATCTATAGATCGTCTAATACGCTACTATAACCCAAGAGTTTGATTAATATCATGTTTAGCCCCGAAAAAACTTTTATACAAATTATAAAACAAAACGGGTTGAGACTGCCTTATTCACGGAGGGTCCTAAAAGGGGCTCTTTACAGAAGCTCCAAAAGGGGTCCCACTGATACCTCAATGGCAATAATTTGAATCGGTTATTTTGTGGGGCCTACATGATCCAGTCCGTTGTTTTTTGTACCAAAATTCAATTTTTGACATACCTATCGATGCCGGGTAAATCTAATTTTTTGCAGATACAGACTATTTTGCGTGCCCTACAAGATGATTGGTTCAAATTATTGCGATGAGGTGTTAGTGGGGCCCCTTTTGGGGCTTTCGGTAAATAGCCTCTTTTAGGACCCCTTGTGAATAAGTTTTTCTCAAACGGGTTATCACTTATCAGGTATGGAGTGTAATTTAGAAGTGGTGATTGTGGTATTTTGGGTTTTGAATCATACTTCATCTAAGTTTGGGGAAACGGGATAATTAATTTAGGATTTAAAAGTAAAAGATGTAGATGATATTCTAAACAATTTTACATAAGACAAAACTACACGGAAAACTCTCAATGAAAAGATTTTATATTCTTGCTTTCATCTTTTAGAATGATATATATGTTTTTAAAATTCTTAAAAATATGTTTCCGGGTAGTTTTGGAGCTTTTCATATCAGATTTTAATTTTAAATTCACAAGCTATACTCGCCTTTTCTGCAACTTAACCAATTAGCTTCTTCTATGGGTTTGGGTCTTCTCTATTGTTGGTGGATTTGGCGAGTAAGGAATGACTTTAGCTTTAGTGAAAAGGTTTGGGCAACAGAGGCTATTAGCGGTAAGGAACAAAGTGATTTTTACGAGTTTCTTGAAGCGAACAGTAAGGTCTCCCCTTCCCCATTAAGACTGAATCAACGAGAGACTTTCGTATGGCAATGTCCTATCGCTAATAGAGCGAAGATCAATGTGGACGATGTAGTATCTAGGAACACGAATTCAATCAGAACTAGTGTAATTGTTTGTGGTGCAAACAATAAGGTTATCAGTAATTTACTAACTCTGCACCATGGAATCAACTCGTCTCGAATTGCGGAAGCTCTTGCGATTCGAGACGGATTGAAACTGGGTATCACTCTCAACCTTACTCGGATGTCCCTCAAATCTGATGCGGAATTAGATTTTAATTTTAAATTCCCATGTTATGCTTGCTTTTTATGCAACCTAACCAGTTTTGGCGAGTAAGGAATGACTTTAGCTTTAGTGAAAAGGTTTGGGCAACAGAGGCTATTAGTGATAAGGAACAAGGTGATTTTTACGAGTTTCTTGAAACGAACACTAAGGTCTCCCCTTCCCCATTAAGACTGAATCAACGAGAGACTTTCGTATGGCAATGTCCTATCGCTAATAGAGTCAAGATCAATGTGGACGATGTTGGGATCCACCCCGTGTCGGCCGGATGGGCTTAGGCCCAAGGTTTGCTAGGGTTTCCTAATAATTACCCTAGGATTATATATACTCTTGTTGTCTCTCTTTTTTGCGAGTATGGTAGCACAATGTGAGCGGGACAGCTGAGAGTGTGAGAGGGGGAGCCGGTTGTGGCTTCCCCCGTCGGAGTGGAAGTCGGTTATTGTTCATCAGAGAGGTTTTTCATGTGTATGTATTTGTAAATATATACGACGGAGTTTTCCTCAGATTTCTTATGTGTGTTTGAGTGCGTGCGTGACCCGGAAAGCACGACAAACTAGTATCAGAACTCGGGTGGAGCGAGAGGTCATTGGATTCACGTTTGAAGCACACGGATTCAAGGAAAAAAAGAAGAAAAAGTAGTCACATGGAAGTTTTTCTCACATGGTTTTGTTCGTTTCGTACGTGCAGTTTGAATGGCGGCGGACGGAGCAGGACTGGTTTGGTAGATTGGTCTCGAAAAACGTGATCAGAAGAAATTTTGTAGCATAGGGTTTTGTTCCTCTACTCGAGACGATCGCAGGGATATAAGACTCCTTACCGAAAGATAAAAGGGTAGCCCACACGCGCCGGTCAAAGTTTGGCGTTGACTGGAGAGTGAGATTTACACTAAGTCAGTGTATGTCACGCGCTGGTGCAGGAAGAAGATGAAGGGGATGATCCCATGTTTCGGTTGCAGCACGACAGCGCCAAGGAAGCAGGCCACGGAGGATGGTCCACGTTCACGTCAGTCGATCAATGCTGACGTGGCGCCACGTCAGCAGGGGTCAAGGGCAGTGACTCTTTTGAGCTTTTTGGTCCGGGCCAGAGGTCAAAAAGTTCAAAGGGGTCAGGTGCCGGTTTAAAAGGGTCAGGATGCCGCGGGTCAAAGGGGTCAAAGGCTGGTCAACGGGTCAAGAGGTTGGTCAAAGGTTCCAGTTTGACTTTTAGAGATGGTTCATTGGGTTTTCCGCGTTTTTGGAGGCTATACAGCTCTGTTTTTCGCGTATCAGTAGTCGATTTGGACTATATCAACGTTCCGGATCCAACCATGCACTCCGTTTTTCATTTGGAGGCTCGGAAGCAAGTGTTATTGTTGGATTGAGCCGGATTTGGGTGTTTGGAGGCGTTTTGGGTTGTGAGGAGGCTTGTTCCTAGCTAATTGAACAGTTTCGGATTCATTGGTGGACTTGGATTTGGGTGATTTGAGTTAGATTTTGTGGTCCTAGACACATCCAGAGAGATTGAGGAGGATCCGACGTGGTCAAGTCAATCAGATGGGATGTTGAGTCGGAGGCAAACCGTGGGAGATCCGATGGGAGTTCAGGGGGTGCTGGGAGAGCCGGGAATGGAACGTGGATGAACCAGGAGGCAGAAGGAGACCCAGGAGAGCTGACGGAGAGTGGTAGGAGACCAGGATGGTGGCAGGAGTGGCGGATGAGTGACGGAAGAGGCGAGCGAAGTTAGAGAGCTACACACCAGGAGTATTGGACAGACTTTGCAGAGATCGGAAGTTGACCGGAGCAATCGAGTGATTGCAAATTCGCGGTGGTTGAGCCGTGGTGATCAGTTGGAGAAGTTAGTGAGTAATGATACATTCTTTCGAGTATTGCATCTATGTTTGGTGGGTGCGGATACACTTGATTGGTTAATGGCACATGCGCTTGCTAGAGTGACAGATCGGACGCGTGAGTGTATTTAAATAAACTTTAATGATAATGGACACTTGAAATGATGGATACGGGGTCACTCGATGCCCGGAAGGATACTAGGGCCATCCAATGGATGTGTTGCTAGGAGTATGTCTTGGCCAAGGGGAAAGTTATGGACACGGGGTCTTACGATGCCCGGGTGGATACTAGGACCACTTCCAAGTGAGTCGCTAAGAGTATTTGGCATTTAAATGATGATTGAACGATGATGTAATGAATTGGACGCGGACACGAGTGAGATGTTGGATATATATCGGGTACGACAAATCGATCTTAAGGAATCTAAGGACTTGATTAGGTAGCCATCCGGTTTATTGAATCTTTTCATGTGTCTTGAATTCTAACAGTATTCTTCTTGTTCATTTCCATCTTGCATTTTCATCTCATTACATGTAGATATAGTAGACGAGATTTTCTTACTGGGCTAGTGAGCTCACCCTAATAATTTAAGGTACTACGCATGGAGCATAAGTTGGATTGCTTGGAGTGCTTGGATGTGGACTAAGACATGACATGAAAAGTTATTTGATCATCTTTTGCTTCACATTATTGAAAAGATGAATTTGTAACTTTAATTCTTTCCACCTTTTGACTTTGGGAAGTTTGTAATCTTGATACCTAAAACTTATGTGTTTAGTTTATGGATACGGGTACCCGGTTGGATTATAATTATTATGTATGTTTGACTTTGACTTGGGAGAAATGTTGAACTTCACTATGGACTTTGTTGACTTTTTCACAAGAATTTTAGTATTTATTTATGTTTAAAATTTGAGGGCGTGGCATTACAAG
Source organism: Vaccinium myrtillus (assembly GCA_016920895.1). Taxonomy (NCBI): domain Eukaryota; kingdom Viridiplantae; phylum Streptophyta; class Magnoliopsida; order Ericales; family Ericaceae; genus Vaccinium; species Vaccinium myrtillus. The sequence goes on along the minus strand of CM029278.1, from coordinate 23,258,811 downwards.
TCTAACGAGTACTGTTTGACACCAGATAACCAGATTTTCTGGTGCTTTTAAAAGGAAAAATGCAGATAACCATATCCTATCAAAATGATAATGATTAACAGATATCCACATCTTGTAGTATACAACAAAAAACGTGCCAGCAGAAGGAAAATTTGTCAAATTTAACACAAAATCGTAATAAAAAGGACACAGTTACCCAAATATTGGGCTTTTTGACTTTTTTGGTCCCCAAAGTATGGCCAATTGAGCGATTTTCGTCCCAAACGTTTGAAATTTGTGTTTAAATGGTCTCTACTTCTCACGCTGTCCATTCTCTCCGTTAAAGTGAGGGCCAAATTAGGTATTTCACTTACTCCGTTCACGTGGGAGTGCAAAAAACACAAAGACAAACAAGAACAAATTTTCAATGTCTTCCCATTCAATAAATAAATAAATAAATAAATAAAGAACAAATTTTCGGGAAAAAAAAGGAACAAATTTGGATAGTCACAACTTTCCTAGGTTCCATCATTTGCTACCAATGTTGAAGGATACTTCCTCATCGTCAGGAAACTAGCACAAAAATTTACAAAATATAACCCATACAGGTGTGGGAAGATGTTCTACTAAGGACTCCCTCACGGATCTCCTCCGTGAGGACCACCCCTTTTCTGATTTTCCTGACCAAATTTCGACGATCCGAACCGCTCAATGTGTTTAAAACATGTTTTCCATGGCCAACGCGAGGAATCACAAAAAAAAAAAAAATACCCGAAAGGGCTTCATCCGAGTAGTTTTTCATAATAACCGTACATATATAGTTTATCGAAAAAAGCTCGAATGAAGACCTTCCGGATAATTTTTTTGGACAAATCCTCGCGGTAACCCTTAAAAACACGTTTTAAACACATTGAGCGGTTCGGATCGTCGAGATTTTACCCCGATCCATGAGGTCCGCAAATTGAGAGTTTGAGGGAGTCCTTAGTAGAACGGGATTGTACATGTGTGTGTGTATATATCCATTATATACATACCAGACCACACATGTAAAAGAAAAAAAAAACCCACACACTAGAAAACGAGAACCCCAACTGTAGTGGGCCGAAACCTGACAGTCCTAAATGGGGCTCGGTGAAAGAGCCCAGCAGAGCCCAGACCCAAGCGGATCTCCAGGCCCGCCAAGGGACAAAAGACTTTGGGCCGACCGAGCTCGGCCCATCCGAGACAAACCGGTGTCTCGGCCGACATACCGAAAACCGTCCGAATCATCCATGACGGATCGCATCCGAGATGGCTCGGAAGGATAATCCGAGATATCAGCAACGTCCTCTATGACGTCATCCGAGGCGGTTAATGCCCGTAACAAACTGGGGGAGGGCCCGTGTGCACTTTACGGCCGTTCCTGTGTCAGCGTAAACCCCGCCGAACGGTTATGCCACATGTCGCAACCCTATTGGAGGAGGCAAGAATGCAATACTCGTGAGGCCAATTCATGATGCTCGGTGACGTCATCTGAGCAAAAATGACTAGGCTGCCCATGTCCTAGGGAAGCCTATATAAACGAACCAAACTGGCCTTAAGAAGGGACAACTCTCTCTCTCTAAAAACCCATTCTCTCAAACTTACATCTCTTCTTCTCCGATCTCTTACTAGATCGTCGGAGTGCCTTCCCTGGCCACATTCCGGCCAGGTTTGGTGCTAACGGCGTGCTCTACTTGTGCAGGAGCTCTTGAAAGCTTACAGAGGACTCTCTCGCCATTCACTCGGATCAGGAGCCACGGGAGAAGGCTCAAAGGATTTTTGAGGACACCACAATTGGCGACTCTGCTGGGGACAACAACCCAGAAACTCCGGTGCTCCTCCCTAGATCCACCCCTTTTCTCACCCTTCTCAGTGAATCCTCGACTCACAATGGGTGGCGAACCAACTCAACCACCACATCTCAGCGACCCCCTCCACCCCTCTGCCTCCAGGGATCCCAAGGGGACCCCTCACGTCTCCGTCTCCATCCAGCCAGGTCACCTCGGACTCACTCCGAGCCCGGATCCACAGCATCTAGCCATCCAGCGACTCACTCACCACCTAGAGGAGCGAGACGCAGAGATGGAGGCGATGAGAGCCCAGCTCTCTAAGCTAACCGAGACGGTAAAAAAGAAGGCTGCTGCAGAGACCACCGCAACATCTCATGGTGGCCTCTCCGGCCAAAGACGCTCGGCCAAGGATCGAACTGGTAACCCTGACAGAGAGAGGGCTCAAAATAAGGCTCTCGTGCTTCGGCACGAGAACCCGTCGACCGAGCACCTCTCAAGGGGCCACCAGGGAGATTCCTCTCGGCACTACTCCTCACAGGTCTCGGAATCAAGTGCTCGTTCGCCATATTCGCAGTTGTCTGCATCTCACGAAACGGTGTACTGCTTCGAAGATGGCGAATATAAACCAATCTATCTCCGAAAGGACCCCAAGGAGGCGGCCCACACCGAGCGTTCTTCTGGCCGACGCCGCCATAAGACCCCTCCACAGCCAGCAAAATCTGCTGACCTCCGAGCTCGGGTAGAGCAGTTAAAGAAAGCCTCTCCACAAGAGCAAAATCTGGTTGTCATCCGAGATGGCGATACGGGAAAACGTCATACCTACCGAACTGACGAAAGAGCTCACCATGACGACGCTGGTGGGAAGAGAAAGGAGAAAGAACCCCGGGATCAAACCCGCCACCACGAGCGTCACCACGAGCGTCAACATGAGCGTCGCCATGATGAGCAGCGCCATACCTATACCGAGAAGCGTTCTCGGACCAGCGACGGATTTGTCGTACCGTCACTTCCCCCTCTCTCATCTCTCCCACCCTTGCCGAGCGTCGACGAACGTTTGAAACAGTTGGCAAAATCACCTTTCACAAAGGAGATCGCCTCGGCAACGTTACCAGCTGGATTCTCCCTCCCAAAGTTCAACCGTTACGACGCCCTCACAGACGCGTACAACCATCTCATATACTTCAGACAGATCATCAACCTCTATACCTCGGATCAGGCCTTGATGTGTAAAGTGTTCCCCACGAGCCTAGGGACTCTCGGGTCCCTATGGTTCAATAAACTCGACGAAGGATCCATTGGGAGTTACGAGGCCCTGGAGAGAGCTTTTCTGTCTCGGTTCGTTACGAGCAATATACAGAAGAAGGAGGTAGACTCTCTCCTAGGCCTGCGGAAGCGTCCAGATGAAACGCTACGCCAATACGCTGCTAGGTACTGGGAAATGTTCCACCAAGTCCAGGGCTGTGATCATACTCTTGCCGCGACACACTTTAAGCATGGCTTGGAGAGCAAGAGCCTTGTCTTCACGGATCTGATGTTACATCCACCAAAGAACATGGATGACCTGATGGAACGGATAAACAAGTATATCGAGCTTGAGGAACTCTTAACCGAGCGTGATGCTCCAACCTCCTCCTCCGCTCCAAGGGTTATCCATGTCTCGGGTAATCAGAAGAAGGCAGTAAACACCATCAAAGCTGATGCAGCAAAGAGACTTCCGAAGGCAAGCGACTTCGCCGCCGAGCGCACGGTGTTCACCGAGCCAATATACATGCTTCTACGGAAAATCGAGAATGAAGGTTTCTTCCATTGGCCGGACCACAAGATGGGCACCCAAGATAAAACTAAGGATAGAAAGGTCTATTGCACCTACCACCGAGAGCAAGGTCACTACACGACCTCGTGCAGACCGTTCAAAGCATATTTGGAAACCCTTGTCTCGGCTGGGAACCTGGACGCTTACATCGACCAGGATAAAACTCTGGCTCGGGCACAAGGACAGGGAGCGGCTGCAGGAGGAGGCGCCCAGGAAGAAGTGGTAATGCACGTGATCCACGGTCCGGTTACGAGAATGATGGAGGCTCGGGTGTTTAAGGAAATCGAGCAAGCTACCAAGGCATTGGAGGTGCTCTCGGTCAAGCCACAGTCGAAACGCAGTCTCCCGACTAAGGAGTCTCAGTGGACGATCAATTTCACCGAGAAGGATTTGGAGGGTGTGCACTTCCCACACAACGACGCCCTCATCATCACACTCAAAGTGGGCAGAGCAACGGTGGAGAGAATCTTGGTAGACCAAGGAAGCGCCGCCGAGGTAATGTACTATTCCTTGTTTAAGCGATACGGATTCACTAGCAAGGACCTTAAGCCCTCCGAGGTCCCCCTCGTTGGCTTTAGTGGTACACCGGTGTATCCACTCGGTACCATCACTCTTCCCGTTATCACGGGCTCGGTAACTCAACAAGTGGAGTTCATTGTTGTCAACTCGCCGAGCCCCTATAACATTATATTGGGAAGAAACTGGCTCCATGCAATGAAAGCCGTGGCATCCACGTACCATCAGGTGCTGCGGTTTATCGGGAATAAAGGAAAGTAGGAGAGTGTTAAAGGCGATCAGATAGCTGCCAAGAAATGCTATATCTCAACTGTAGGCAGAAAGGAGAAGATTAAGCCGAAGCAGATGCAGTGGGTGGAAGTCCCCGAGGCACCAGTTCTGGAAGACGTCGGTCGACCGGCCGAGGCAAAATCGGTTGAAGATCTCATCACAGTCCCAATCAATGAGGACGGGAGCCGTTTCTTCCTTCTCGGGTCTACACTAACCAAGGCCGAAAAGGAGGAGATGGTGACCTTCCTCAAGGCAAACATTCAGGTGTTTGCCTGGACACCGTATGAGATGCCTGGTGTTGACCCGAGCTTCATCAAACACCAGCTCAAAGTTGACCCATTGAGACGCCCGGTCATCCAGAAGCCGAGAAGGTCTTCAGCTGTTCATGCCGAAGCAGTTGAGTCAGAAGTAGACAAGCTACTAGAAGCCCAAGCGATCCAGGAAATCCAGTACCCTACTTGGCTGGCAAATACGGTGGTGGTTCCCAAGAAGAACGGTAAGCTAAGGGTCTGCGTAGACTACACGAACCTCAATGATGCCTGTCCAAAAGACTGTTTCCCAGTCCCTCGGATAGACCAACTCGTGGACGCTACGGCAGGTCACGCTCGGTTAAGCTTTATGGATGCGTACAGGGGCTACCACCAAGTCTTTATGGATGAAGAGGACAGGGAAAAGACAGCTTTCATCACTCCGAGAGGCCTCTATTGCTATCGAGTCATGCCCTTCGGGCTGAAGAACGCCGGGGCCACCTTTCAACGAATGGTGTCTCGGATGTTCAAAGATCAGCTCGGGGACACGATGGAAGCATACATCGACGACATGGTGGTGAAAAGTGTGCAAGAAGGGAGCCACATTGCAGATCTCGACAAGATGTTCACGGTGCTGAAGCAGCATGGCCTAAAGCTCAACGCCGAGAAGTGCTCTTTCGGAGTCGGATCAGGAAAATTCCTAGGCCATTTGGTAACAAGAAGGGGTATTGAAGCAGATCCGAGCCAGGTAACGGCAATACAACGCGGCTCGTTTCACCGAGCACGATCAAGGAAGTTCAAAGGCTTACAGGGATGGCCGCAGCACTCAACCGCTTCATCAGCCGTTCGGCAGACATATGCCGACCTCTTTTTCAATCTATCAAGACGAGCAAAAGGAAATTCCAGTGGACAGAGGAGTGTGAGAAAGCTCTGCAGCGCCTAAAAACCTATCTAACCGAGCCTCCTTTACTGGAGACGCCTCGGGAAAATGAAGATTTATTTATCTACCTTTCAGTCTCTCCACACGCAGTCAGCTCGATCCTAGTCCGAGCAGAGGGAGTCGAGCATCAACCAGTGTATTATGCGAGCAAGACACTAACTGGTGCCGAGACAAGGTACTTACCTCTTGAAAAAATTGCCTTTGCTCTCGTCACTGCATCTCGGAAGCTGCTCCCCTACTTCCAAGCTCACACAATCATCGTCCTCACCGAGCATCCACTGAAGGCACTTTTCCGAAGAGCTGATCTCTCAACACGGGTCTCGAAGTGGTCATGTGAAATGGCCAACTTTGACATCCAGTATCGACCAAGAACAGCTATTAAGGCGCAGGTGTTGGCTGACTTTATAGCCGAGCTAACACCAGGAGCAGAAAAACAGAAGGAAGAAAAACCCTACCTAACCCCTCCCAAGCAACCTATTGAAGACCATGACGCACCCGTGGCGATTGAAGATATAACCAACAGTGTCTCGGAGGAAGAAGCTGACGCAGCTGACTTAACACCAACGCCTCTCTCGGAAGGAGAACCAAGTCCGAGCGCGGATGAAGAGCAGGCAACCACGCCACTCTCTACTTGGCACATGTTCCACGGTAATGCTTGGAAGTTGCACGTGGATGGAGCCTCTAACCAACGTGGAGCTGGAGCAGGCGTCGTCCTAATCTCCCCCGAGGGAGTCATTCACGAGAATGCAATATCAATCGAGTTCCCGGCCTCTAACAATGAGGCCGAGTACGAAGCCTTAATCGCTGGCCTTCGGTTAGCCGAAGCAATGGCAGTGAAGACTCTGATGGTTTATAGCGACTCTCAACTCGTTGTGAACCAATTCAACGGAGAATATGATGCAAAGGATGAAAGAATGGCCAAATATCTAAGCATAGCCAGGGTATTAACCGAGCAGTTTGAAGAAATCGAAGTACACCAGGTGGGCCGAGAGCACAACGCCCACGCAGACGCACTTGCAGGATTGGGATCTGCATGCAAAGCTTCCGAGCAACGAAGCATTTCTTTCGGAACAATCTCTGCACCGAGCTTCGACCCCCCTCGGACTCAAATGATGAATATTGAGCTCGGACCTAGCTGGATGGATGAACTCGTGTTTTATCTACGAGACGACAAGCTCCCCGACGACCGACGAGAAGCCCACCGAATCAGATGCAAGGCTGCCAACTATTGGCTCTCACCAACGGGATCTCTTTACAGACGTTCTCGGACAGGACCATACCTCATGGCGGTCCATCAGAACCAAGTCCACTCAATACTCCACGAACTTCATGCAGGCAGCGGAGGCTGCCACTCGGGAGGACGATCTATTGCCCACCGAGCCATTACTCAGGGGTATTGGTGGCCCAAGATGAAGGAAGACTCTGAGGAGTTCGTTCGGAAATGCCACAGATGCCAGTTGTACAAGCCAATGATCCATCAGCCCGCCGAAGACCTTCAACCAATCACAAGTCCATGGCCTTTTGCCCAATGGGGCTTGGACATTGTCGGCGAGCTTCCCCTTGCTCCAGGAGGATTTCGCTACCTCATAACTGCCACAGATTACTTTTCCAAATGGGTGGAAGCCGAACCTTTGGTTTTCATTACCGAGGCAAATGTAAAGAGTTTCCTGTGGCAGAATATCATCTCTCGGTACGGTGTGCCATATGCAATCGTCTCGGACAACGGGAAGCAGTTCACGGGGAAGCAAATGAAAGAGGTATGTGACAAGCTCGGGATGCGCTTCTTCAACTCCACACCAGTTTATCCTCAAGGTAACGGCCAGGCCGAGGCGTCTAACAAGACGGTCGCGGCTGGACTCAAGCGAAGGCTAACCGCTAAGAGAGGAAAATGGGCTGAAGAGTTACCACACGTTCTATGGGCATTCCGGACCACCCCAAGGCGCTCTACGGGCCAAACTCCCTACTCTCTCGCGTACGGTATTGAAGCTGTAATCCCCATTCAGAAAGGGCTGCCTACTATCAGGACCGAGTACTTTGATGAAACCACCAACAACACGGCTCTAAGTAACGACCTGGACTTGGCCGAGGAGAAGCGTGATGCAGCTCGTGTAAAATTGGCAGCTTATCAGCAGGAGGTCGCTAAGGGGTACAACAAGACGGTTCGGTTGAGGACATTCTGCCCGGATGACCTGGTCCTCAAGAAGGTTACGGATAAGAACAAGAAAAAGAAGCTAATGCCTAATTGGGACGGTCCCTACCGAGTCGTTAAGAAGGTTGGAAAAGGAGCTTATCGGATTGAAGACATGAATGGGAAACTCGTGGATAAGCCGTGGAATGCTTACAACTTGAGAAAATATTATGCTTAAGGGTTGCAGCTCTCGGAAGAAGAATCTCAGACTTAGAACAATTATGAAGAAATTTTGATGTACCATCTTCTCGGAAGTTTTATAAATGAAAAGCTTTTTGATCTCAGCTGTTATCTTATTTAATCATGTCTCGGTATTCGTACCCAATGGCTTCGGCCAAAGACAAACTCACAGATGGGTCTCACCCCATAAGACCGCCCGGGTTAACCGAGCCAATCAAAAATCAAACACCCTCGGGGTGGTACTAACATAAAATGCCTCGGTATGTTTTCACCGAACCCCTCAAACCCTTGATAAGGAGTATTGTCTCAATGTTAACTTATATCTTTAAGTTACACAATTGACTCGGTTTACCGAGCGAAATAATCTCTTTTAAGGGTTATTATTTCAAATGTTAACTTATATTTTTAAGTTACACAAATTCCGAGACATATGATATCACTCTCGGTAAGAACACTTGTGTAAAATTTTCTCGTCTTATGGACATTCAATTGACTCGGCAAATATCCGAGAAGATCTGTAAATTGCTTCGGTTATTTTCTATGCCTTAGCAAAAATTTCTTACAACATTCATCTCAACTTAGGCCAGGGGTATTTACTTGCCCTAAGCCGAGACAAATGGGGGTATTATTACAATATCTCGCAAAATGATCATTCAAACAAGATGCAAATAGAAGGAACAAAAACTCCCATTCATCCAACCATAATAAACGACTCGGCATAAAATTCCACCGAGCCATTTCAAAAGCAAGAAATATTGTTTGGGGAGAACAAAAGTATTGTACTAAAAATACGAGCGGCTCGGCATAAAATTCCACCGAGACACGAGCAACACAGGAAAGAAATTGTTCAAACTAATACAAAGAAAAAACATCAAGCATTTTTCGAAGGTTCTCGGTCAACGACCTCGGTGTCATTAGCGGCAACGGTGTTGTCAACGTTCTCGACATTTTCTGCCTCTTCCTCTTCTTCTTGACCTCCTCCTCCGGGATCTCAATTTGGGGTCTCGACCTCGGGTATAGCTCGGAGAGCGGATTCAGCAGAACGCGCCGACTTCTAATCCGAGCTCATAACCCTTGGCCACCCCTTTGAAGTAGTAAATCTTGGCACCCCTGCAGGCCCATGTTTGTTATCTCCTCCACCTTTGGTAGTGCGCAATGACCTTCTCTTTAGCTTCCCGGCCGCCGCGTGCCGAGTGCGCAACGCCGACCGCCTCCTTTGACCTCTGCTCCTCCTCGGACGGTTTACATTGCACTCTTTTTGCCCTCGGAGCGTCTAGTTCGAAAGCTTCTTCGCCTCGTCCCGGCTCCGAGAGTTGAAGTTTTGTTGCAGACAATTCATTCTCGGTTTCTCTCCTCTTCGTCAGAGCATCCTTGTACTTCAACTTCAGAGAGCCAAAGGAGGAGGAGAGGTTCACGACCTTCTGGTGATACCCGAGCAATGACTGGTTGGCCTACAAAAATCCATTACAACAGTTATAAATTGTTCCAATACAAGAAAACAGAAGACGTTCTCGGAAGGGGTTATTACTTACAAGGGTCAAGTGAGAAAACATATCCACAATGTTCCCTTCCAGATCAGCAGGGACCTGCTTCATATCTTCGGAAGACACACGCCACAGCGGAGGCGATCCGAGCCTAGGATTGGCTCGGACGCTGTCCGTCAACATCACGAGTTGCCCTGCTTGTCGAGGCGAAAATGAAAGGGATTGGAGAGGAGGTTTCGGCAGTTGAATCTTTCTCGGCAGGAGTTTTCTCTTGGGGGGTCTTATCAGCGGTGGCTTTGTTCTTGAAATGTCTTTGCGAGCGATCCAGTCACAAGCCTCTGCTTCTTAAGCTCGGCCGTATCAGTCTCGGTACCGACAGGGGCTCGCTTTGCCTGAGCTGAGTTGCCCTTGGCAGACGGGGTAGCAGACTTCTTCGGTTTCTTTAAAAGGCTCGGGAGTTCACCGAGGTTACCACCCATATTTTCGTCTTCTTCTTCGAAATCCTCTTGAAGTGGCTCTCTGATCGTCCCGGCCAAGTCCTGGATTTGGGCCCTGTGAAGATCTACCTCGATGTCCGAGCTCAACTCAACCGCCTCGACCGACTTTCCTTTGAAGGATACCCTCTTCCTCTTCCTGCCCGTTTCTGCCCGCTCGGCCTCAAGCTGTTCCTTAGTCTTCTTCTTCCTCTTTTGGAGGTAGGAGGTATAGGTTGGCTCGTAGCCTAGCAGAACGTGGGCGAGCCTTTCCTCGTGAGGCATGGAGTAAGCAGCCCTGATATGATCGTCGCTTTTGGCTTTGAACAGGCGAGCAGAAATGGGAGAAGGTTCTGCAAAACAAAAACAAGATCTCGGTAAGTACAGTTCTACAAAAGTTATTCAAATATAAGATGTTTACTGAAGATCAAAGCAAAGCAAACCTAAGAGCTCATTGAGTCTCGGAATGGGGTAAAGACCGTCGTCCTCGGGACCAAACTCAAAATTCCCCCGAATCTCAACGAAGTCATTGCCCCCGCGATCGGAGTCGGGAAGGTGGTCAATCAGATATTCCCGAGGCTCCTTTGGCGTGCTCCGCAGAGAGAGGAACCTTCGACCTAAAGGGCTGCTCCGAGAAACGTTGTAAACGCCAATCAGGGTCGAAAATATTAAAAACTAGACCGAATTTCTCTCGGAGGAAGTAGATTCCGTTGATAATTCTAAAGGAATTCACGGCTAAGAACCTAGGGGGCAACTTATACTAAAAAAAGAACTGTCGAAGAAGAAGGTTCATAGGGAACCGAACCCCTCCTTCGGTAATTGCTATGAGGGGGAGAGTAATATGGTTCTCGGAAAATGTGATCTTATCCCGGGACACCGAGCGAATCTCCACGTCGCTTGGGATACCATACTCTTCACAAAACGCCTCGTATTCACCAGGCTCCCCGTTGAAGAAATGCAGGTATGGGTTGGGCTCTTTCTCGGAGGGCTTCGCTTTGGGTTTACGGGCTGCTTGGGGTTGGACCTCGGAAGCATGGGTCCCAACAGGAGCGTTCGCAGCGGGTTTGAGTGGCGAGCCCTCGGTCGTCGGTTCGTACACCGAACCAGAGTAGTCCGCTCCTCGTTGAACCACTTCCACGATCTGAACATCGGGAATCTGAGCTGAGGCACCGTTGTCGTCCCTCCCTTCCCCGAGATTGGCGGAGTCAGTATGGTCGCTGCTTAGCTCCCCCTGGTTCACCGAACCCTCACTACCTGACCGAATGGCGAGGTGGACGTTGATAGGGGAAGGGGGTTGAACTCGTCGTTTGCTGGGCCTACATCAGCGGACGCCATTCCGACGTCCGGATCGAGGAAAGTCTGTGCGAGACGGTAGCTGTAGTGATTATAGCTATTCACTGGGGACACGGAGCCTGACCTGTTCGAGCTTCCCGAGGAGAAGACGTAGGGCTCCAGGGTTTACCAAACCTGAAAAGTGCACGGGTGAAAGACAGTTAGCCACGTAACTGATAGTGGTCTAAACCTTTTTGCTGGGATTTACTAAGTGGCAAAATCGGCTCGGAATAATCCCGAGCCAAAACCCTAAGTGACCTAGGCACATTTATGTGTCTCGGGAAAGCTGGGCAAGGGAAGGGCTATCGATGGTCTGAGTATGATCTCGGCCAATGTCCGGATCTCTTGTCTCGGTTTTACCTCGTTTGACAAACAAGATTGAAATTAAAAACCTAAGGGCTGGAAGATCAAAAAGTGAGCTGAAGAGTCACAAGGGAAGTTCTAACGAAGAACACGATGAACAGTTGAACGATTGAGTTCACTGTTCATCGCAACTTCTGGAATCTCTCAACAGATCATCAAACTTATTTTTCTACCAAATAAAACTTAAGATATCGTTTCAAAAAACTCCGGGTCAACAGCGAAATCAAAGATAAAACAAGTATAGAGAAACAGAAGGGAAAAATCGTTACCTGAGCTACGCTGGAGAAGAGTTGCAGCGGTGGCGAAGATGAATAGTTACGGTGTTTTTCACCGGTTGAAGGCTGAGAAAGTGGTAGAAACACGGTGGAGGACGACGGCGTAGAGACTGAAAATCACGATCTTAAGATTCGACGGCGTAGAGGCTGAAGATCAGAGGCAGAGAGTGAAAGAAAGGTATTTCTCTCTCTTCAATCTCCAATTTATAACCGGCGTGGAGCGTTTAAAACACAGCGCGGGAAACGAGGCAGCATTTGGGCGGCGACGATTAAAGCTTTGACACGTGTCGTTTGATGGGACTGCCCGAGCCTATCCTCTGACACTCAACGTAAGCGAGCCTCTCTCAGATAAAAACACGATCCGCGTACGTCCCCTTTGACCAATCAGTATCCGCCATGTGGAGCTAATCGAGGGTGTCCATGAAATGATCACGGTTGAGGCTCGATTAAAAGAAACACAACGGAGGGAGTCCTTCCTTCTCGGATGCATCTTACTCGCACCTCGGCTTAATGCAACGGCCCAACAAGGAATGGTCAACTCCTTTCTCGGAACCATATGTCTCGGAAGAAGTTGAGCGGCTATTGTAGTGGGCCGAAACCTGACAGTCCTAAATGGGGCTCGGTGAAAGAGCCCAGCAGAGCCCAGACCCAAGCGGATCTCCAGGCCCGCCAAGGGACAAAAGACTTTGGGCCGACCGAGCTCGGCCCATCCGAGACGAACCGGTGTCTCGGCCGACATACCGAAAACCGTCCGAATCATCCATGACGGATCGCATCCGAGATGGCTCGGAAGGATAATCCGAGATATCAGCAACGTCCTCTATGACGTCATCCGAGGCGGTTAATGCCCGTAACAAACTGGGGGAGGGCCCGTGTGCACTTTACGGCCGTTCCTGTGTCAGCGTAAACCCCGCCGAACGGTTATGCCACATGTCGCAACCCTATTGGAGGAGGCAAGAATGCAATACTCGTGAGGCCAATTCATGATGCTCGGTGACGTCATCTGAGCAAAAATGACTAGGCTGCCCCTGTCCTAGGGAAGCCTATATAAACGAACCAAACTGGCCTTAAGAAGGGACAACTCTCTCTCTCTAAAAACCCATTCTCTCAAACTAACATCTCTTCTTCTCCGATCTCTTACTAGATCGTCGGAGTGCCTTCCCTGGCCACATTCCGGCCAGGTTTGGTGCTAACGGCGTGCTCTACTTGTGCAGGAGCTCTTGAAAGCTTACAGAGGACTCTCTCGCCATTCACTCGGATCAGGAGCCACGGGAGAAGGCTCAAAGGATTTTTGAGGACACCACACCAACCAGATCTTTTCACCGACCTTGCTGCTAAAGATCGACGCCGATGGCCAAACCAGAACCGTGATCATCCTCTTCAACAAACAGAGAGAGATACACGAGATAGGAGATCTGCTGAAGCTCAACCCGTGGCGTCCGTATTGGCGTCGCCGGCGAGAGAAGAGCGGTATCGAAAAATCTATCCGACGGCGGATGGGAGTCTTCGTCGTCACCCACCGTTCTTGGAAATCTTTCCAATGGCAGAGGGTAGTCATCGTCCTCCATTTACTTCCCATTTTGAGAGGCCCCAACCCAAATCTCCAAATGCTCTTCTCTTGTGCTAGAAGTGGGCTTTAGAAAGAGAAATTGCAAAGTTAGAGAGAGAGAGAGAGAGAGAGAGAGAGAGAGAGAGAGAGAGAGAGATTTTTCGAAAGGATTGTGGGAAGGATTGAAGAAATTGGGAAAAAGTTGAGAGAGAGATTAGTTTGTGTTGTGAAATTTTAAAGTACTCGCAAGCACACGAATCGATTTGCAATATAGTATGGCGAGAGCGAGGTCGAACCCACAGAGACTTGTATTTTTTTAGGAAAACTAAATAAATTTAAACCGATTGAACCCTAACATAGTTCCAAAAAGTTGTGAATTGATTTTTAAACTAAAAATTAAACAAACAAACGTAAAAGCAAATAAACAATTAACGAACCCGATATGGAAAAAGTGACTTAGGTTTCAGAATCTACACTCACGTATTCATAGCAATTACTCACAAACCCTTATTTATTTTCGTACCCCTCTTCACAGTAATTTGGTGGCTAAACTCTATTACCGTGGAAAATGTCATCGTTAAGACCTTTTAGAAAAATAATTTATGTCCGCTCCGCCTCGCCTTAATGTTCAAGGCCAAAAAATCATATGTATCCGTTAAAAAAACAAATCACAAAAGATATCCAATGCTTGAAATCAAAACTTGCATAACAGGGCTGAATAATTAACTAGCAATCTCAAATTATGGAAAAAACATGATTGAATCCATATCCAAAATTACTAAATTAATTAATATGAGATTGGAGCGATTATTCAATTAAAACATACATTCGGAAAATAAATAATGAGTACGTAAATACTTATTACAAAACGTGAGGCTTCATCCTCAACCCTAGCCTAAAATATTTAGCTGCCCATGCGACAACTAGCAACCATTAAAATTCGGAATGACATATTCTTCTTATTTTTCCCTAACCGCAGTCAACGACTTGGTGCGTGATATCCCCTCCAGCCGAAGTCCTCGATCCCCATTTATATAATCTACCGACCTATTCCTTAGGAAAGGAGAAGTATTTATTTCCTAAAGTTCTCTCTTGGTCACCAAGAATTGGAATCCTTCCAAATCTCTCTTCTTTTTTTTTTTATCTACTTTCCAAAGAAACAAATAAGCTGATCAAGGTAATTTTTGTCTCCACTAATTAAATTTGTAATCCAGGTTCATAATCTTCCAAAACAGGCGCTGAACAATTCCTTTTTGAATCTGACGGCCGAAATATAAGTTATTATGATTATTTCCTACAAATTAATAATTCAAAGTAAATGATTAAAAGGATAACAATAATATATAATTAAACACAATAATGGACTAACAATATAAGATACGAGGCTTCTATGTGTCAATAATTTGTGCTCATCAGTTTGAATCATGCTGGAGTGGAATTTTTCTTCGATCTCTGGAATCTCAAAAGTAGGTGAACTACCTAATTTGGCCCTCACTCTAACGGAGAGAATGGACGGCGTGAGAAGTAGGGACCATTTAAACACAAATTTCAAACGTTGAGGACGAAAATCGCGCAATCGGAATTCTGGGGACCAAAATGCCACGGCGGCCATATTTTGGGGACTAAAAATGTCAAAAAGCCAACAAATATGTATAATTCAATAGGAAGTGCTTGACAATGTATATTGAACTCTTTCCACTACAAACTGACTTAAGTATTTTTTGGGTTGTCCTCATTCCATTTTTTTTCCGCGTTTGCTAGTTTTACGTCAAACTTTTCACGTCTTTTTATTCATCTCGCCGTGAATTGGAAAAGTAAAGAATTATGAGAATTACCCAATTTTTGGGGGGATATATCCAACCAAAAGACAGCTTAAGTCAAGATTGGATTCTCAAAAAAATTGGGTAATTCTCATAATTTTTTACTTTTTCGATTCCTAACATTGAGACAAATCAAAAGGCGTGAAAAGTTTAATGCAAAATTAACAAACACGAAACAAAATAAAGACAAAATTAGAAAATTGAAAAGCCAGTTGGTGTGGAACAACTCTGAAAACCACCCTTTAACCACCGCCCAACAATGTGTTGGTAAATTCTAACAAAAACCAATAAGAGCAAATAGTCTCTGCATGTATGTCAAAAAAATTCAGTACAAGTGTATGAGAATGTATACCCATTATCAGGATTCATGTACTTGCTTGTGGTTCATTTTTATATCAAAGAACTAATTGCAAGTGTCTCAGACGAATGCCAAGTAAAAAATATCAGAATGATCCCATTGGTGATACCACAGAAGAAAATTTGACAGCAGCCGAACCTTTTCGCACATTGTTTGGCAATAACCTTGTCTCTCTCACATGAGATTTCTCTTCAGACTATACTAAAAGCCGACTGTATTGTGGATGAGAATCGAGAAGCAATAGTCTGGGAGGCAAATGCTTGGAACTGCTTTTTAGCATCTGCAGAGGAAATCAAATTCTTGCTTGGATCCCTTCCAAACCCTCCTCTCATTAAACATTGGGCCCCACTCCTCTTCCGTGAATTGGCTCTGAGCCCAACTTATTCTCTACGGCTCTACCACAAGTCCACAACTATGTGTCAAGTGAGCCACGTTGGAAAACTCGGTCAAACAATGCATACCACAAGCTTTTTGTTTGGAAAAACCACAAGCTTGCTTCGACAATGAGTAAAATTGAATTTCGCTATTTTCATATCAAGTCTGCAAATGTCTATAATAACACGCAACAAAGCATTATTCTCCAAGTAACACTATAAACAGAGTTAGGCCATGTTTGAAACTCAGATTCAGCACTTAAAACTGGATGAATTACGTAGTAAGTAATTAAGTAGGTATGATAACCACATTTTACATTACATAAAGTCTCCAAATGTCAGTAATTGAATTTATGTGTAGTTTCATTTAACCATTTTTTTCTCCATGCCACCACTATCCTTCACACCACCATCATCACCAATGCCGCCACTATACCACCACCACTCCGCCACTCCCACCACCATAATCGCCACTCCTACAACCACTCCGCCACCGGCCCACCATCACAACTCCGCCACTACACAACCACCACTGTCACCGCCACTCCACCACTACAACCACCACTACAACCACCACCACCATCACTCTGCCACTCCCACCACTACTACCGCCCCCATTGACCCCACCACCACCACTCCACCACTACCACCACTACACCACCGCCGCCACTACCACCACCAACACCACTCTTTCACTCCCACCACCACTGCCGCCATGACACCACGACACCATCATCACTCCCCCACCACCACGAGACCACTACTCCACAATTCCAACTACCACTCCACAATCACAAACATTACCACCATTATACCATCTTGCCAATATTTTGGATATTTTTACTATTTTGATAAATGTATGTTTTTTTTTTCTTTTCATTTTTACATTCTCGTATGAATATATAAAAGGCAAAGTAAGAAAATTGGTTAATTCACCACAGTTATACCACCATCTTGCCAATATTCTGTATTTTTTTTATTATTTTGATAAATGTGCTTTTTTTTTCATTTATACATTCCCATATGAATATATAAAAAGGCAAAGTAAGAAAATTAGTGAATTTAATACTTATTTATTTATTTTTTGAAAATGAATACTTATTTATTTCAGTGTTTAAGATTCAATACATATCAAACAACTTATTAGCTTAATAAATTCAACATTCAGTTTTCAGTACTTAATTTTCATTTTTAAGTTTTCAGCTTTTAGTTTTATCAAACAGCCCCTTAATTAGCAAGGGTAAATTACAGGACAATGATGTGAACAGAACATTTGCACGCCTATCAGAGCATCTATTTATATCCTTAAATTTTTAACCATTTGATCATTAAACTTTGAAATTAATAGCATGATCAATGGATTGAACCCAAATTACTCCACAAGGATAGTGATAGAGGAGAAGAGCGGAGGGAGAGAGGTGGTTAGGGCCTAGTGACATCGAGTTTTCAGTTTTATTGGTCTACTCCAGACCTAAAAAATGATCAGAATTGTTTTTTTTAGAACTCATCGAGAATAATGTTTTTGCCAAAAATAATTTTGATCAGACTTTGTTTGCTATATGAACGAATCGTGTTTATATGTGAGGAAAAACAGATAACCAAATATGATTTGAAAACGTGAGGAGTTTTTTCTTGCACAAATGCGGTTCATTCATATAGCAAATAAAGTTGGGTTAAACTATTTTTGGCGTGGATATACTTCGTAAGTTTCATATCATAAACGATTCTGGTCATTCTTTCAGGTCTATTCTAGACCCAACAAAGCTCAGAAATTGGACAACACTAGACACCAAAAAAAAAAGAAGATATAAGGACCTTATCCCAACATGCCCCTATTTTTTTATTAATTTTTGTTCGCATTGTATACATCAGTAGAGGGTAGAGGGGAATTAGTAGATTAACAACCAAATAGAGTTTGATGATCTCTCCATAGACTCAAATCCCTATAGTTGAAAGTAGGGGTGTCCACGGATCGGTTTCGGCCGGATCGGTTTGGTTCTTGATCCGTTCCGCTCATGACGGATTGGCATTTTTAAGATCCGCAACCATCCGTGGGTGACCTACGGATGGGTCGGTTCGGTTGCGGATTGAACCGATCGGACGGATTTGGTAGGTCAAAGAAGAATTATTAGGCGGATCGAACCCGAACCGAACCGAACTGCATTCGACAAAATAAAAATACTAGGATCCGTATCCATCCGTAACGTACCTCGGGTGAGTAAACGGACGGATCGGTTTGGGCGGGTTTAGGCAGATTGAACGGATTGGGTGATCCGCTAGGCAGCCCTAATTGAAATTGAAAGAGCTAATTAAAAGCATAGCACTTGTTAGTTGAAGGACATAACATGTGGGTAAATTTGAATTTGAGTTGTTGGGAAGATTTACATGTAGTAGGTAGATAGAGTCCTAAGGGAAATGATTATCTTGAATTCATACTTATAGCTTCTCTAAAATTATTAAGAAAAAGATTACTAACAAAGAACCAATACTTATCTTCATACCAGACGCTATTACAAAATAAATTACATGGATCATAAAATTTCTTCTTTTTAGACCGCAGCAGATATAATTACCTGGGCTAAGCTAAGTTGGACCAACTTCTCGCATTTTCGCCCATGTTCTGGGCCGCGTAGTCATCTGGGCCATGGGCTTTTCTCCTGTTCAAATGGCCCATGATTGTCCGAGCACTGCCCTTGTTGGGCCTAGAGTGCGCGCCAATGAGGCGCCTAGCAGGGGGAGTACTGCGCCAGTGGCCCCCTACGCGGAGTCTTGCGCGGGGCGTGTCATGTGTCACGCAGGTACTGCGCCAACTGGCTGACATTTGTCATCATCCCATTGGATGGTCAACGCTGACTTTGGTCAACGGGGGGTCGCGCGCTAACCTCCCGTACAATTTGTTGCCATTGATCTTAATGGTGATTATAACAGTTGGAGATGCGGCACAAACATATTGTCGAAGGAAAAATTATAGGTACACAACACAAAGGCCACAACAGAAGGCCACAACGGCCCCAAAACGATGTTGTTTTGGGGCCCGGCCCATTAAAAAAAAAAGAAAACTAAAATTCAATTTCACGCTGAAACCTTCTTCCCAATCCGTTCCATACAAACTCGGAGAGAGAGAGGGAAAGGGGCGATCCCACCTCCACCGGCGACCACCCTACCATCGTAATCTTCTCCTTCTCTGGCGACCACCACCACCACTATGCGGTGGAGTGTGGGAATCGGGGTGTGCGGTGGTCGCTGGTGGAGGTGGGAATCGGGGTGGTTCGAACCGCCCTTCTCTCTCTCTCTCTCTCTCTCTCGGAAGAAGAGAAGAATGGTAGCAAAAATCTGAAATTTTTGAATTTTTTTTTTTTGGGGTCAAGTTATAAAATGACATCGTTTTGGGAAGGGTTGGCCAAAACGACATCGTTTTGGATGTTGTGGCCTTTTCGTTGTGGCCCTTGCGTTGTGTACGTATCATTATTGTTGTCGAAGCTGGCTATGGATTCTGGGATGAATCCATTGGTCCACGTGGCATACCGTCAATTCTTTGCCACAGCAATCATGGCCCCCTTCGCCTTCTTGGAGAGGTACGTGTTACATACTATTATCTTGCACTTTTTGAAATTTATATCAGAGTATATAGAATCTTCTAAAAGTAACACTTTGTTTTTTTTTTTTAGCAAACGAAACATACATTATCAAAAACTAAAGCAAACACGGGATCCCATTTTCCTCCCTACTTTTCTCCTAAAACGACGTCGTTTTGAGGAGAGAAGTAGGGAGGAAAAAATAGGATCCCCGGATCCTACTAATGGAAGCCCACAAGCACGGAAAAATAAACACAAAAAAAAAAAAAAAAACCCTCCAATGCACTTTTTACTCATTCATCAACTTTTACACCCTTTTCAATATACTCAAATCTGCCTTTCTATAACATTTTCCTTTTTTAAAATTGGGAGGGTTAATCAAACTGGGTGTCGACGTACCCTCTTGAGTCAAAATAAAAAACCCTTTGGAAGTGATTTCTGGAGCCCTGAGAGTTCGCGTATGTGCATACTGCTACTCTTCAATCAGCATAGATCGAACATGGCATGGAGGCAAATCACAGCCTATAACAGAAAAACTTTTTCAACTCCTTCCAATTTGATTTCTGGGTTCGCGAGTTTTTCTTCCAAATCCACGCCTTTCTTGGGTAAACATCTGTTTCAGGGTTTCTACATTTTGATATCCGCATATATTAACCAATCACACATATATACATATTCCTGTTAATATGTCTTTAGTTAATTCGGATGCAATGGGTTGGTTTTAAAATTTGCAGTGAAGGTAGGAATACCTGAGTTTCTGAAGGGAGTGGGGAAAGGGGTTGAATCTCACGTGGAGAAGCTTGAATCAGAGATTGGTGACCTCCACAAATTACTCGTCGCTCGCACCTTGAAGCTCAAAAAACTCGGCATCCCCTGCAAACAGGTAATCACTTTCTGTCTCTCAACTAATCCTTCTTCACTCATATTACTTTTCCTTTATTATTTTAGGTTATCTAGATTGTTTTCAAAAAAAAAAAAAGATTTTCAAGAAAATTAATATGATCTAAGAAAGCAATATTTATGTTTAAGGATTTTCAGGAAAATTATTATTCACCTTGATATTCTGCACAGCTGGACATGTGTTCAATTTTAGTGATGGGTGATTCGGTGAATGCCTTTACTGTAGCTCAGTTAGAGTGTGTTTGGATGACCGATTTTATATTTTCATTTTCACATTTTCCGATTGTGGGTGTTTGGCTAACCCACAGCTGACCTAGCGGTAGCCCTAGCAATCCCCGGGTTTGGGCAAAAAAGGAAAAATGATCCCAACAACAGAAAATTATAACAAGAGGACAATGTTATGACAATGGCTCATGGCTCAAATATGAAAGGTAAGGTGTACAAAAAAAAAAAAGGAAAAAAAGAGGCTACTTGATGTAAATCCTAAAGCATTTCATATTGCATGTGGATGTCATAGCTTAAACCATGAACTATGTGATATGGCAAAATTTTGTGTGAGAGCAAGAATTTTTTTGCATGTGTGCAAAAAGTTTGTAGTTTGCTTTCGGGTTCGACGCATCGGTGGGATGTGCTTATAACATATGTGAAAAGCTTGACACCTAAGGTATTATTGGTAATTCGTTGGGAAAGTCATGTTGAAATTGAATCTTAAGTTGAAGTTGAGAAAAACTTACTTTTGGACTACCCAGTTACAAAAGAGAATAAGTGGATTGGGCGATTAGCTATTATTTCAATTGAAAATGAGTTGTTGAATAAGTTTAAGTACGATGACTTAATTGAAGAATTTGCTTCAAAAAATGCAAGGAGAAGTTTTTTTGAATCGGATTGTGGTAATTATAAAGCACTATAACCAAGGTTACATATTGTTTTTGATTTTTTTTGATGTAATTCAAGCTAAAAGCACAATTTAACCTTGATTTTTTTTTTCCGACTTGTATGTCCTTTTAATTTTTTTAGTATGACTTAATAGTAAGTGGGCAACTAAACTTGGGTCGGCTTGGGCAACCCAAACATTGGGGCCGGCCGAGTTCCCCTGTAATGCATTTTTAGTTTTTGAGTTCAGATAACAAATGCTAGAAGTACAAAATGTATTATGTACATACCTCCCAAACAGTACTTCCGTTGCAAAATGCATTCTGCACATGTCCCAAACAAAAAATGCATTTTGCACATATGTCCCAAACAAACTCCAGATTAATTATACATTTTGGTCAAAATCCGAAAAGCAAAAATTGTTAAAAGGAAAATGCAAAAAGTAAAAAAATGAGGCTCCCAAACCGCCCTAGTATTTTGGATCTTTTGGGAGAATTCGATGAGGTTTCTGTTAGCGCTTGTTTGTTTGCCCGGAGATGAAAGGGTTGGGATATAGAATCCCTAGGTTATATTTGGGATACGGAATCCCTTGGGATATTGCTCAGTGTATGAAGGGAGGGAGAAAATTTATATCCGGTGATTGTGTTGACTGGGTTATAGCCACTGTCAAGCACTGTGTGTAAAATGACTATGACATGTTTTTCCCATTTTGTCTTCTTAGAGCAAGGGCACCAGGCTGCCATATACCCTGCCAAAGCTGTAGTTTGGCAGCAGAAGTTCAAAATGCCAAGTCCACCGGGGCTGCCAAATTATTTTGGCAAAGCCATCCATGTTGCCAAATTTGGCAGCTAGGATGACAATACCAAAACCGGCACATAGCCCAACCACCAAGTGATCCTTCCCTATTTGTTACCGGGAAAATGAAAGGAGCCCAGCAATGGGGATATTTTGAATGAAAACAAAAACAAACTGTTTATTTTCCAAAACAAAAACAGCTCTTCGTAATCATCGTTGTTGCCCTCAGCTTCGTAACCTCGCAGTTTGCAATTTGGTTGTTTGAGAGAGCAGTGGGTCACTTGATTTTAGATCTTCAATAGTCGTCAACTCCGTCTTTGAATCACCATTGAAATATCCATCTCATCTCCTATAGTTGGTTTGAGAGCTTTGAGCGTTGGGATAGAGATCTGGTGAGGGGTGTTTGGGGAGAGACAGAGAGGGAGAGAGAATCTGAGTAATTGTTTTGGGACTGGAGAGTGAGTAAATGTTGTGAGACTTGGCTTCTGGAGAGCTCCTCCCCATTTTGGATATTTGTTGGATTAGTTAGAACAAGATCAATGGTGGAGATTTATTGGGCTAGTATATTATGGGATTGGCCTATTGGTCGTGAGAAGGTGATAATAGCATGTCCATTAGATGAACAAAATCCAATTGGTGAGAAGGAGAAAACAAAGAAATGCTAAATGGCTTTTAACCGGTGAAGGGTAAGGGCCAATTGTTGGATTTTGGACACTGTTCACTGCCAAAAAATGGCTTTGGCATTGCCATTTTGGCACTTATGGCCTCATGGGTGCACTTGCTCTAACCAACCAAAAAAAAATCCCATCTTGTCATTGCCATCCAACGGACTAAACCCAAAAATTATCCACATTA
Source organism: Vaccinium myrtillus (assembly GCA_016920895.1). NCBI lineage: Eukaryota > Viridiplantae > Streptophyta > Magnoliopsida > Ericales > Ericaceae > Vaccinium > Vaccinium myrtillus. The sequence goes on along the minus strand of CM029278.1, from coordinate 23,235,840 downwards.
CATGTAATTGAGTAAATGGCATCGCATCTATAATACACCCAGAAATTCTTCTTTGCTTGAATGTATTTGAAAATGTGCAATTAAAGAGGAAAAAAAGGGTCAGCTACAAGCTGTGAGATTGAGATAGGGTTCTATGTGAAAGGCTGTTTATATAGTCTATGGGATAGAGGGTAATTTCATCACATATCCTGATGGAGGGGATTTAGAATCCCAATGTCCCCATGGGATTTTATATCCTTTGCGGCATTGGGGTTAAGGCCAGTTCAGGATATGTAATCCCATCCAATATAGAATCCAAATGCCAGACTTTTGTGCCCCACGTCATTACATCTCCAATCCCACGCTCAAATCGCCCAAAACAAACGAGCCCTAGAGCAAGTTCCAACCGTCAAATGCAGAGATGGACAGTCCGGATGTGCCCTACAGGGCCCCCGGGTCCAGTTCATCTCTGGCAACATGGTTCTCTACATTCTGCATGATGTGTCTTTTTATGAACAACTTCATTTTTTGGACAGGTTGTGGTGTTTCTTATAGTATCTGTATCAATAGTATTGGTAATGGAATGGGAACTCGTGCTTCGTTCCTCAAACATGAGGTACAGCCACTGTCCCCAAGTCCAATTCTATTGGGGCCTATTGATTTACAAATGGGCAATTGAAATAGACAATGTTTCCTCTGACAGAGACTCTTAGGTGCATTCAAGCAGTCATGAGAGGAAATATCTCACCCTGAAAAAAATTAGTACCTATAGCGTCTGTCGTGCATCATATATTAGACCCAACCAGAACAGAATATTGGTCTGATGTCTTGAAAATGAGCGTGCCTATCATGTGTGCTTCCATGTTTTTTGTGGTAATCTTTTGTGAGTTGTCAACTGTAGCAGAACTTGTTAGTTGAAGTGGAATATATGGGGTCTTGCAAGCATTTTTATCAGGACCCAGCTTTTAGGTTATTAACCTGTGATTCTATTTCTCGTATATTGCATCTATATGTCCTGTATGCTTTAAATGTTTACTCTTTTCCTTATTGAAACCAACTTTGAACATTTGTTTCTGGCGTGCAGAGAAAGCTGATATTGAAATTTGCTCACAAGTATAGAGTGGGACTTTGGAGGCCTCTAGCTGACCTTGTGAAATCATGAAGGCTCTGTAGTGGAAATCATTTTTGGACTTAAAAACCAAGATACACAAGATTGCTGCCCAAAGTCATTTTACATATTTCCCTACATTAATGTAAGTTTTTGTTTTTGTTTTTGCTTTTTTGTTTTGTTTCCATTTTTTTTTTTTTTTTGAGACTTTTATCTGCAATTGATTTAGTTCTGCTTCCAACTGCAATCTATTTAGGGATCGATAATGATATCTTTGGTTTATTCTGCATACAACTGGTTTAGTGATTTAACATCTGTAAACTCGTTGTGCACCTTTTATTCATTCTAGCACAATCTGAACAAGGTGCTTTGCTATATGGCGAGGTTCAGTCCAAATTTCTTGTGGATTAATACTGATGGTGTATATTGAAACACCTTATAGGGACCATTTCTATATCTTAAGACATGAATTTATTAATGAATGCCATGTCATGTCAGCACATTTCTAGACAAAAAAATTAGCAAACGTAGAACAGGAAAAAGAAAAAATTCCTCATTTCAACTCCTAATACCATAGCTACTGCTGTGCTCTAGTGCGGCACAACCATGAGGAAGTTCAACCTCAGCTGCTGCTGCTGCCAATCCTTCCCTACAAAGGTTAGGCTTCTTAAAGTATTTTTCCACCAACTCACTCACTTCAACGCGGTCCTTGCATTCGGTTTTATAAGAATTGCTGAGTCAGATAGAAAGCTTTTGAGGCACTCAGGGATTGAGTCCATGTGAGCCAAGTGAACTAGAAGGCAACGAGTTCTGACACAGAGTTGCAATATTGCAGGTTTGCCGTAATTGGGAGCCGTGTAAACCTCGAGTCCAACGGCACTGGTTTTCCCGATCAAGGGTTTTTAACTTGTTAGGGCCTGTGTCAACCATAGCAGCGTGATCCACCAACCTTACGTGAATGGTAATGCCTTTAATCTGGACTGTCCCAACTTTGGCAAGAACCTAATCGGTATCATGATATCATCCTTATTTTGAGGCTTATTGGCCGTCAGAGTTATGTCAAGTGTATGGGGCTGAGTTCATAAAGCATAACGTTATATAGGAGAGGTGCTCGAGTCTTTTGGGGGATAAGCAATCATGGGTGAATGCTCAGTTACAACGCCTTTTTTAATGGGAATTGCCGAGTCTTTTGGTCCTTTTGGGGGATAAGCAATCATGGGTGAATGCTCAGTTACAACGCATTCTCTCTTAACGGCAAAGTAGTGGAACTGTCATCGGTTGAACTGCACGAGTGCAGTGGCTTGGGATTTGGGACGGCAATCTCTCTCTCTCTCTCTCTCTCTCTCTCTCTCTACATTGGTGGATTTTCATGCAATGAAGAATATCTATGCAGTCTGTTTAGTTTTGTACATTACATTATTTCAAATCTAAACTCTTCATATCCTTCAAAGAAGGGGTAGACAAAAAAAAAAAAACCTATACGCTTCATATTAGCAACTTCAGTAGGTGAAAGGTCAAATGTCATGGCCTTTGTTTTGTTGTTACAAAACTATTAGTAGGACGTCTGTATCTAGTAACAAATGAGTCTCTTTACCGATCAAACAAAAACAAAAACAAAAACAACGAACCTCTTTTCTTTGGATCAAAAGTAACCAAGGAGGAAGCGTCTACAATATTCCCCCCTTTTGTGGGGGAAACCACGTCTCCCCCCTTCTGGAGCCGTTAGATGGTTGTCAATTAATCTCAGCTGTTGAATTTTAAAATTGGAAGCCCAACACCCCCCCGGAGAGAGATCCTCTGCCCCCCTCCTCTGTCCCCATCCTCTGCCCCCACCCTACTAATTTGACACGTGTCCCAATTTAATCCCAACCCTCAATTCTCTCCCACTTTTGCACTTCCATCTTCAGCGAACATTTTGTTGCCGGAAACCCAAACTCAACTTCAGTACCCATCTTTGCCGTGAAAGTCTCGTCCCCGATGCAAATCCTAGTAAAAAACAACTTAGCCAACCATCTATGAGAATCACAAACGATGATATTAAGTAGGTATTGAGCACCATTTATATTCAATAATTTTACATTCAACAAACACCATACTGATCAGAGTTCTAATATAAGAGTTTTTTCAGTTCCGAACTGATTTTGAATCTCTAAGATTTGGAATTTTTTAATCTAATTATGCAGCATACCCTTGTTGCTCTGCGAATTTTTTGGTCCAAAGCTCCAGTTTGTAGACAGAGAAAGGAAAGAGGGCGGAGGGGAAGGGAGCACAAGAAGCTTTGGTAGAGGATTGATGTTCTAGTGGGGAAGATGGCTTCGTTCGCCCAGCGGCAAAAAGGAGGAGGCGGAGATGGAATGATTTCGAAGTGCAGAAGTGAGAAAGAATGGATTCAAGGGCTGAGATTAAATCTGGACACATGTCAAATGAATAGGGTTGGGGGCAGAGGAGGTGGGCAGAGGATCCCCCACCCACCCCCCCCGGTTACCCTTTAAAGAAAAGAGAGGAAAAAGACCTTAACCGTGGCTGAACCATGGTTTATACTACCTTTTCGTCTCTCTCCCCCTCCATAATTGATCAAAACTTACATCTCTCTCTCTCTCTCTCTCCTGAAACTAGGGTTTTATTTCTCTCCCCGTCTCTATTTCTCTCTCTGAGCGGAAGAAATGGAGCAAACCTGAACCATGGATCTCGTTCATTATCGTCAAGGAAGAAGAGTGTAGGAGGAGATTGAAGATCGCTAGTTCTGTCTTCGACGGGTTACAGGTAATTTCATTCCCAAATCGTACTTCATTCACTTGATTATCTGTTATTTCAAGGTCTTGGAGTTGATTATCGGGTATTTTGAGGTTTTGATTTTACTTTTTGGCAGTGTAATGTTCAGAATATACATGCCCAAAAATCCGAAATCGAACAGGAATGGAGCCATGGCAATGATGGTGGCTGTGTTTGGTTAGATAGTTTTGTTTTGATGATGTCAACAGGTTTAATGAGTGGAGAGAGATAGAGAGAGAAATGAGGGAAATGATGATGTCATCTAAACTAAAACTAAACTGGGAAACGAACAGGGCCGGTGTAACTATGTGTGTGTGCGTGTGTGTTGTGCAAGGGCGGAACTCTCTCTCTCTCTCTGTAGTGGCGATGCTGTGGGTAATGGTGGTGGAAGGGGTGAACAAAAAAAATCAAAGAACCAGACCGAATCGAGTTTTTTTTTTCAATTTTTTTCTTTAACCGGTTTGGTTCATAAGTATTGAAAATTTTAAAACAAGTTCGGTTCCCGATTCAGGGGATTTTTATCGTGAACTGAACCGGTATATGTGTACACGGTATACCTCGAGAATATCTTGTAAAATGAAAGAGCCAAGGATTGATCTCGTGACCTTGCACGTACAGAGCATACACCATTACCGGTGGGCTGACCAACTGTTTGGGTTAAATGTGGATAAGTATTACTCCATATTTATTACTACGTGTAAGTTACTGACCTATATATACAATTAACATTCCCAAGTCTCAGAAGTCAGGACATTCAAACCCCAAATCCTCTCTCTCTCTCTCTCAATCAACGACATTCAAACCCTAATCTAATCCTCCTGGCTCTCTCTCTCTCTCTCTCCCTCCCTCCCTCCCTCACTCTCTCCCTCCCATTATGAGATCGGATAACTCGATGATCATCAAGGTTGGAAACAAACACATGTAGATGAAGAAATTCCAAGTGAAAGAAAAAGAGTTCGATTCCGTCTATTATCGAGTACTCATCTTCTCCAGTCGACAAAACATGTTCTAAAAGGTCTCTCTCTCTCGAGTCTTGACGCAAACGATTCGAAGCAGATGATCCGTTACGTTTTATCTGTATGTGTGTCATGTATTTAATGTTTTTCTTCTCTCTCTCACTGCGGTTTGCATTTAATGATTAAAAAAAACTAGGGTTTGCGATTCTCGTCCAGATCTGTAAATGTATGTACTCACTGAGTTGCAATTTTTTTTTTCCGATTGATGCAAGATCTTGTTTGTGTGTGTGTGAATCTGAGTTTGTGTGGAACTTTCAAAAACTAGTGAAAGGTTTTTTCGATTCTCGTTCAGATCTGGGTTTGTGTGTGAAGCTGAGTGGTTGAGTTGCAGGTTTCTCTCTCTCTGAACCGAACCGACTCTTAAACCGGACAGGACCGAACCAAACCGATTTCTAAAAAATCGGTTTCGGTTCCATACTTTCCCCGAACCGGTTTTTTCCGGTTCAGTCCAAAAATCCCAAGAACCGGACTGAACCGAACCGGTTACACCCTAGGTGGTGGTGCCATGGCAGTGATGACACCCCTCAAGCTTGTACTTAAACCCACACATTATTCCACAACAAAACTTGGTGTAACTCTTGAATTGGTACCCCCTCTCCCATTTTCCTGAATTAATATTTAATTGGTGTCCTTATCATTTCTGGGTCATTTACGTTGACCCAATTAAGGTTTACCTCATAAACGGGTTCAATTGGTTTTGACAGGGGTTTTGCTCTGGTGGGTTATCCCTATCGCTTGTTGGGTCATTTATGTTGACCTAATTAAGACTTACCTTATAAACGCGTTGAATTGGTTTTGACTCATTCTGATGAACTAATAAATGGGTTGGGTTTGATCTCCTTATTTGTGAGTGTACTGGTACTTTTCTCGGTACTTTTGGACCTATTCTTAATGCTTAAAAACTTCATGGTTTCCAGGTGAATAGAACTCCAACTGTTACTCATTGACGTGAAGTCATAAACTGAATACGACGACTCAAATGACCAGATTTTGGGCTGGAACTTGAAGAAACGGGTCATGGGTGCTCCAGTGACGGAATCTTCTCCCCCAATTCTAGGCTCTAGCGATTCTGATAGCCACAAGTCCTCTCTCCGGTCAGTTCCTCTCTCTCTCTCTCTCGCACGCTGTAATGAAGGACTTGGGAAGGTTGTATGATGAAATTAGTAAGACCATAGTTTTAGTAGGACATGTCTATGTAAGAAAACCATCTCCAAAAGTAGATTTTGATATGAATGATGTTGAGGACACAAAATGTGTTGCCTTGGTGAGAGAGTTTGTAGTAGGGTTAAGACACGTGTAGTGATGAAATGATTTGGTGGCGTTGTTATCACCTAGCTAGGCTATGTCCTAACTATTGCTCATGTTATTCCTTCAATATTCAAACAGATTAATTTGAAATTTGTGGATGGAGTAGGTTTGCTAGCACAGTACCCGGGGAAAGTTCCGGCAAAGAATTTAGCACTTTTGAAAGTATTGAAAGTAAAGATAAAGACTATTGCGAACTTGAAGTTTCCCCTCTTAAGTGAGGAACAATGCATTAATGCTAGAAAGGAGATTCTTTTTTTTTTTCACACCCTCCTTAGATGCCATTTTCATTTGAGACTGGGTGGTGTCATATCCATATAAAGAAAATGACTTTCCAAACAAAAGTGTTGCTGATGTTACTGATACATCTTGATTCTCGATTTATGAGATATATAAAGACGGAAGATGATGAACATGCGATATTGTTAGGCACGAGTGGAAAGTGTCCTCTCGTCTAGATGTGTAAATTCTATGTCAGTTTAGCATTATCCCCTTCGAGTACTATGATTGATCATCCTTATTCTAATTGTGGAGGCTAACTAATTTTTGATAGTGAAGGAGAAGTGGTAGGGATTTTCGTTTTTACATTGTCAAGGATTTCATTCGCCATACCTCTTGGAGTAATTAACGAATTTCTCAAGATGGCCCTTCCCCAGGATTTCATTTGCCATACCTCTTGGCCTTATAGTTACAGACTCACCGATTGTAAGTGAAAAACCGTAGTGTAGGATTTTAACTTAAAACTCTTAAAAGCATGACATTACTTGATCCGTTACAATTTATTTAATTCTTAAAAGCGATAGGAATTTCAAATTGTAACAGGAATTTCAAATTGTAACAAATCAAGTAATGACATGCTTTAAGAGTTTTAAGTTAAAATCCTACACTACGGCTTTTCACTTACCATCCTTCGGTGAGTCTGTAACTGTAAGGCCCTTGGGAAAGAGTCATCGATCCTTCCCTGGGGAAGGGTCATCTTGAGAAACTCATTGATTACTCCAAGAGGTATGGCGAATGAAATCCTTGACAATGTAAAAACGAAAATCCCTACTTCTCCTTCACTATCGAAAATTGGTGCGCCTTAACAATCAGAATAAGGAGGATCAATCATTGTACTCCAAGGGGATAATGCCAGACTCTCATAGAATTTACACATTTGGATTAGAGGACGCTTTCCACTCATGCCTAACAATATCGCATGTTTATCATCTTCCATCCTTGTATATCTCATTAATCGAGAATCAAGACGTAGTAGTAACATCAACAACACTTCTATTTGGAAAGCCATTTTCTTTATATGGATATGACACAACCCAGTCTCAAATGAAAATGGCATCTTAGGAGGGTGTGAAATAGAAAAAGCCTCCTTTCCAGCATTAATGCATTGTTCCTCACTTAAGAGGGAAAACTTCAAGTTCTCAATTGTCTTTATGTTTACTTTCAAAAGTGCTAAATTCTTTGCTCGAACTTTCCCGGGGTACTGTGCTAGCAAAACTACTTTATCCACAAATTTCAAATTAATCTCTTTGAATCTTGAAGGAATAGCATGAGCAATAGTTAGGACATAGCGTAGCTGGTTGATAACAACGCCACCAAATCTTTTCATCACTACACCTGTCTTAGCATTACTAAAAACTCTCTCTATCAAGGCAACACATTGTTTGTCCTTAACGTCATTCATATCAAAATCTACTTCTGGAGATGGTTTTCTTACAGACATGTTCTACTAAAACTATGGTCTTTACTAATTTCATCATACAACCTTCCCAAGCCCTTCATCACAGCATGTGCGCGAGATGAACTAGAAGTGATTGATGCCTTCCATATTTGATTTGGGGTGAGTTCCTCAATTTTTTGAATTACAGGGGACACAGACAGTAGTAAAATTTCTGAGATTAGTGTACATATTGCCAAAGGTTGAGATTCTCATTCGCCCAATATCCCATTGGGGATTGCATATATGGAGTAATTGTTGTTACCAGGAATCACAATCGATGAAATGATTTTTCTCCATTAAGTTGATTTATTTGTGTAGTCCTAATTTCCAGGCGTCACAATTAAGTTGATTTATGTAAACGACATGATATTGAAATGAATGTATGGACCCATATTCATTTAAAGTTCTCTATGTTTTAATTTATAACATTCTTCGCATCCAAGGGAGGGGCCACGCTGGATTTCAGGAGCTTCCGTTGCCGATCTGAATTCTCATCTACCATAGACACCTTTAACTTGATTTTGTTTGGAACATAGCATGCGAAATATGTTTCTTCTTACAATTTGTCACAAAAGTGATGCGCAAAAAGGACAATGTTTCTATGGGTAAGAAAATACCCGGAAGAAAATGTGGACCTTTAAAACCAAGTGAATGAAACTGATAAATTGACGATACGCCTTAGTTAAAACGAAACAAAAACTGGGCAGAAATGGTCTAAATTTGCCTGATCATCCCTAGGCATGGCTTAACCAGACAAAATTATAGTCTGGCCAACAACTTGCTTCCAATCAGTTGAGAGAGATAAACATCTCTAATGGCATACTTGATTTGTTCATCCGTGAAAACATACGAATCCCAAGGAATCTTAACCGAACTTGGGGATTCCTCGAGTGATAGTCCAACCTCAGCCGCTAATTGCCCCCAACCACCAACAGCCATTCGAAGATCAGGCTTCTTTAGAGTCTTGGCAGCCAACTCCCGCACTTCCATGCTACTCGCTCCTTCTATCTCGTAATTCCATTTCAAACAATTCACTCCACGGAATGTATCAACACCGACGAAACAAGTTTCTGGGTCGGCCAGAAATTCCTTTAGACCCTTGGGAAAGTAATCCAAGTGATTCAACGGAATCACAATGCAACGAGTTCCGACACAGAGTTGTAACATAACAGGATCTCGAATTTCGTTGAACTTGACTACGAGTCCTACAGCAGTTGTGGTTTTGATCAGAGATCTTAGTTCGGAAATCTCCAAGGTTAGTAAGATGGCACGATCTATTACCCTAACGCGAATGGTGACACCTTCGATTAGAATGACGTGATTTCCCAGTTTCGACATGAACCTCATGGGTATCATTTCTACAAACGTTGTTGTGTGGGGGAATAATGTTTGTAGTTACAAGGGGGGATGAATTTATAGAAGAGGCTAGTCGACTTTGTTTTGGGAATACGAATCAATGCAGATTGAAGCTTTTGTTTTGGGCAAGTGCCCGTTCCGTTTTTCTAAGTTTTGATGGGGGGTGCTTCAACTCCTGACTTTTCACTTGCTCTGATTAGGCTTAATGAGAGGAACCGGAAAATTAGAAAAATAATGTAGCAAACCTTTAAAACGTCCACTAAATCAAAATCAAAGCCAATTTTTCCTTTCTTTTTAATCCCTCCGTCCCCATTTATTTGTCCTTTTTGGGAGTTCGTGCCATTTTCAATTGATTATATATCGCAATTTACATTGTTTTACATGATTTTGAAAACATTGTCTTATAAAACTAATTGAGATCTATCAAACAAGATTCAAAATCCATATTGATTATATTTACTGATTTATATTTTCCCTGTTTCCAAATCTATTCTTTCTGTAGTTTGCGCTCGGTCCCTAGTCTTTCACCGGGAGGTCGGGACAAGAGACTGGAGATCTGCATTCAATAGAATCAGATTCTTGAAGAGTATTTGCAAGCAGATCTGCTCTGGGTGATTTATCATGGGTTGGTTAGCTTTCTCTTTTCACATAGAAAGCCTTTTAGAAAGCATCAAATCCGGTCAAAGGGAACTGAGATCTTACCCTCAAGTTAATGTTCAAATCCATACAATTAGAACCAAAATTTGGGAACACAGGGATTATTTTTTTTTTGTCTTTTACGATTTTGTTTCACATCTAGAGTTTTGCATGATCGTAACAGTTTTAAGAAAGTATATATTTTTATAAATAAATAGGGGTTTTATTAAATTTTTTCAAATATCAAGATTAGAACATAATTATTCAAACCCCACTAGAATTGAGACTTAATTAGAGTCTCCAAACAGGCTGTATGTTTAATTTTCTCTTCTTTTATATGTTCAGATTATTACCTCTAGGTCAAGAAAAGAGATGTCTAATTACCACTAAGGTAAGTCATTTTTTTAATTACCATTAATGTAAGCCACTCTTTTTTGGGGTTTAGCTTTAGGGTGCACTTTCCTATTATAAAGTTTTAGTGGTTTAGGCACTTTCATAGGGTACCATAGAGTTCAAGTTTAGGCACTTTCATAAGGTACCCTGAGATTTAGGCACTTTCATACGGTTTTGAGAGTTGAAGAGAAAGAGAGATTGTGCTCATGTGGGATGGGTAGAGAGAGAGAGAGAGAGAGAGAGGAGAAGGGAATCAACAGTGTCATTTGGGAATCGGGATGGGTGGGCTCGATTTTGACTTTTCAAACCAACCTATAATATTCACGGTTGTACCTGTAGGTGCATCTCTCCAGCCGCTTTGTACCTGCACGTAAATTACCTCATTGGGTTGTACCGGCTCGTAAATTGCTCGTATATGTTTTGAAGTTTTTTGATCTCTAGTAATTAATCACCGATGGTCACTCTTTTCGAACCAAAGTAAATTTGGCACGAGAAGGGGTTGCCTTCAAATTTGGCAGGAAGAGGTATGGCTTCATATCCACGTGGATTTTAAGCAAAGAATGGCATATGGGTTGAATTGCAAATGTCAACTTTCGAATTATGAAAATGCCCTTGTCAATGTCGATTGAGCGAATTCTTTTTTGCAGGAAGCCATAAAAAATATTTTCATAATAATGATCGGTTTGAATCAACTTTATCAGACACGAAATAAGCCCCTCAAAAATTAACAAATCAATTTAGTGTTTCCACTATGCCAAACCTTTGGGACAGCGGCCCCCCCCAATTCCTTCTGTATGATGACGACGGTATAAGATAGTGATATCACCCGCTAATGACTAACCACTGCAACATGAGATCGAGTTAGTAGAAGTGGGAATATGTTGGTCGCCGTTTGCCAGCACTTTATAATCTAACGCATGTGTTAGCTTTTAAAAAGTAGCTGAATCCGGTTTGCGTTGAAATTCTATAGCTTAAAAGTGTGTGTTAGCTGAATCCGGTTTGCGTTGAAATTCTATAGCTGAATCCGCATGTGTTAGCTTTTAAAAGTGTTTAAGTAGTTGTTTTCAACCTGGCAAAACTGATCTTCTGGTAATAACAGGGACTGTTCAACCATTTTATTAGTTGAGATTTGGCACCGAGGCATTGCACCGTTACATTACTAACGTATCTAACTGCTTCATCAATAGTAAAGTTGCCAGCCATGTGTAGTTAACTATTGGTCTCGTCTTTGAGTACAAATTTGGTTGAAGTCAGGCACACTCGCTTTGTTCGTCGTTCCCGGTGCACCTCTAAACAATAGAGTTATGCATTGACGAACTCATTTGCTAAAATCAGGGTTGATTTTAGCAACTGGGTTACTAAAATCAAATGAAAAACTCAGCCTGAGAATTGTTTTCTTAACTTTGCCCGTTCTGGACCATCTCAGCCGTGTTGTAGTAGGGAAAGCCCACGCTTGGCTACTCGTGCTCTTTTGGGCAGCGCTGAATTGCTGTGGTCGGTCGTACAGTTTATATACTTAGCCGTTACAAACAAAAAGAGAACATATCATAGGGGTAGACTTGTAGAGACCAGATGTAAGGCTGATGCCAACACTTCCATCATTTGAAAAGATCCAACTTTGAAGCAAATGGAGAACAGATTAATTTTTGGCCTTGGACACGAAAAGGCCAAAAAAAAAAAAAAAAAAATCCAACATCTAACAAAACACAACCAGAAGATGACATTTTACTTAAATTAGAGCATGGCCAAAAGCTTGGTTCCGATCAAATGAGATCCATAAGCATCATGAATGGCATACTTAATTTCTTGATCCGTGAAAACCTTGGCAACCCAGTTAAAATTAGACAATTTCGGGGATTCCTCGAGAGAAATTCCAACCTCAGTCGCTAACACATCTAATCCAATTCCACTCACAAAGAGAGTAGGCTTCTTGAGATACCTAGCAGCCAACTCGCCGATTTCAAAATAGCCACTCGTTCGATCAATACCATAACTATGTTTCAGCCACTCAAATGCCTTCGTGATGTCCAAACCCATGAAATAAATTTCATGGTCAGTTAGAAAATCCCTCAGGCACGAAGGGATTGCGTTCAAGTGAGTTAATAGAACTACGAGGCAACGATTCGCGACACAGAGTTGCAGCATTGCTGGTTTAGTGCCAGCGTTAGTTGTTCGGGTCTTCATCGTAAGCCTGAGAGTATTCTTTGTTTCAATGAGAGATCTTAGCTCACAAAGGCCATTGCAAACCACGGCAGGACGATCTGCTACCCTCACACTCACAGTTGCCCCATGTATTTTGATATTATAAGTACCAACTTTTGAAAGCAACTTCGTGGGTATCATCTTTGTTTCAGGCTTATTTAGTGTTCAAGTTGTAAAGGAAGGCTGTTTTGGAGGACTGAGGGAGAAGAATAGAGTAGGGATGGTTATATATATAGGAGAGAGCCGAGGTGAGTTTGCTGGGGACATGGTCCATTTTCTTCTTGGGAATAAGGAGTGTACTGATATTTTCTATTGGGAAATTGTCCGTCCCCTCGTTTCTCTAATTGGAATGTCAACGGTTTTTTCAATCAACGTCAACTGTACACATCCATCAAAGCAAGAATAATAAGAGTTAGAGGCTACTAGTGCACAGCAGAGATTGGTCCGCCAAGATTAGTCAGGGCTCGAATGATAATGATAATAATAATAATAATAATAATAGGAGCTGGGTGTCTTGTCCGTGAATGTTACATACATGGCCCGTAGTATTTCTGCTCTATTTTTTTGGCCCGTACATGTAAGAAGTGTTAGTTGTTGGTAAATGCCAGTGAGACTTGACCCTAGCCTTGATCTAATACATGGGGTTATAAGTGTTTTCCAACTTGGTTACCACCCTACTTAATTTCTGCAAAGACTTCAATTAGCAGTTAGCATGCACCATACCTCATTTAATTTATAACATTCGGTAACCCAAAGGGTTAGCTCAAACAGTAAGGAGACGAAGGTGTTAGGAGTATTCAAGAAAACTGATATAACCGCTAAATCGATCCGATCATCCGGACCGAACCATTTTGTTTGGTTAGGTTCTTTGGTTCATTGGTCAGGTTATGATTCACAAAAATAAGAACTGATAATATTAGTTTGGCATTGATTATCAATTCAAGAATCGCAGTTAGGATCAAACTGGACTGTATGGTTTTGGACTGTATGGTTTTGGTTCGTTTATGTTTTGGTTCGTTTATGTTTCTTTATGCCCTCATAGGAAACTTCTTGATGTATCTTTTAGTATATAATGTTTTTCATAATTTTTAGAACTTTGTATAAAACAACTAATTGAGATCTATCAAACAAGATCCATATTGTATATTTTTGAGATCCAGATTGAAAGATATAAACAAATTATACCACTTAATAAACTTTACAGTTTTGAAGGATAATATTGGAGCTCTAAAACGATAATTTTGTTTCCTTAAAAAGTTGGATTCCCCAAAAGGGTCAGACAATTTAGGAAAAAGGGAGTATTATTATCTCTCCGAAGGAAGAGAATACATGTAATTTCTTTCCATTTGAAACAAGTTGGGGTAATTTAATAATTTTTCAAAGGTCAGAATGACAAAAAATTCGATTACAAACTATCATATATTCTTGTGAGAGATCAAAATGAGTGGGATCTCACTTGAACCTACATCCCTCTGCCCATGCCGCCGAGAATTAACAGACTTACTTTACCTGTTGTCCCCACACTCACGAATTTTATGCAAGAAACATCAAAAGCAAATCTGTACTTTTTCTGTTTTGTATCCAATAAAGTTATATATACTTCATTCTATACCTTTTTGGGTTAATCACTCTCACATTTCATATCTCCATATAGTACTATACAATATCATCTCCGAATCATTAGCAGTGGTTGATGTCTTCCATATTTGATTTGGGTGCACGGTTCCACGGCGTAACATCCACTGAGTTGCTCAATTTTTTAAGTTACAGAGGGACACAGACAATAGTAAAATTTATGAGATTAGTGCACATGTTGCCAAAGGCTGAGTTTCTCACTCGCCGATATCCCATTGGGGATTGCATATATTGTAATTGTTGTTACCAAGAATCACAATCCATGAAATTATTTTTCTCCGTTGTGATGAATTCACTAACAACTTATGAAATGGATATCAAGTGATTAACCCAAGTCCTTTTTTGGGTTAATCACTCTCACATTGCATATATTGCGTTTAAAGTTCTCTTGTTTTAATTTATAACATTCTTCGCGTGATTTGAGGGAAATTCTGAGGCAGCAATTGTGAAGTCATACGGGTGGTGGAGCTGGTTGAGTAAGGAAGGAGGGAGGGCGGAGATAGTATGAAGCTGGTGGTGGTGGTGGCTGGAGTTGACAGCAGCAGAGGGTGGCCTTCTGGTGGTAGGGTAGGTTCAAATTTGGAACTAGTTGAGGGATAAAATTGTCCACTATTACAACAAAAAAAATTGTCACGGTACACGCACTGATCATGGAAAACCAAGTGCAGTAACAATTCGCAAATGCAAGCAAATCCTCTCAGATCACTGTCCCAAACAATTACTGGAGCTATCTCCACGCATAGCCCACAAGAAACTCTTACGGATAAGAATGTCCTGCAATGTGAGTAAATTGCGAGAGAGAATTCAAACACTTTGTCATCCTCTATCCTCCAGGAAGGACATTTTACCATCAACGAGCAAAATGAAGAAAAGGAAAAAAGGACGTAGTAGGAGCAGGAAAAAAATCATAGCCCTTAAACCATAAAACCTTCTATGAACATTACTGGTCATAAAACGGAGTCAGTCAATTTCATGAAGAACTCTTGTAGTCTTCCATGACTTCTTTTTACTTTGTTTTGTGGAGCTATTGTTACCACGGGTGGCGAGAAAGTAATTGGAGTCGGAAAAAAAAGGACAGTGCGATGACATTTTTAACCATAAGTTGGAGTAACAAGTCTCTCCTCCCCTCAATCTCAATCTAAATCTCAAATCTCAAGTACTGATCACTGCTGTTGCATTCCTCCGCCTAGTGGTGCGGACTGTACTTGTCCATTAGCTGGGTAAGGGCAGCATCAAAATTCTTCTCCAGCTGAACCTCTTCCTCAAAATGCCTCTGCCTCGTGGAGATTTTGTCGTCCTCGAAACTTTTCACCAACTTCTCCCTCTCAGACACGAATTCCTCCATCTCTTTGTCCTGAGATTTGACGAACTTCGCAAATTCTTCCTCTCTGTTGGAAATAGAAGTCAAAGTATGTGAGGCTCTAAGGAAAGGGAAGAATTCAAGGATTAGAACTGTGTTACAACATAAAGAATGTGACCAGTAAATAATTCTAGCTCATCCAAACCCCTCTATGTTTCATGCACAATCAATAAACATCCATTAGCCATCAAGTCAAATTACCTCCGCCTACCATCCCCACCAGCAGAAACATGTGCTTTCACCTTCTCCCTCTCCTCCTGCTGAATCATCTCGAAGTCGTCTTCCTTTGCAACCCTAGCATTATGGATGAGTTGGAGCTGGTCTTTGAAGAATTGTTCTTGAAAGTCCATCTAAATGAAATAAAATAATCAATGGAACAATCATACGGTGAGCAAATGAACAGAAAGAGAAAAACAAATTACAAAAACCAAAAGCCAAGAGCCATAAAAAAAGGATCTGACAAAAATTCCAAACTAGAAGAAACAATTAACTGGAATACCCCTCCGTCCTAGTGGACGAGGGAAAGGACTTTCACTGCTAACAAGAGATTATACCAAACCAGAAATTCATTGCCGCAAAGTTGGCATCACACCATATGCTCGCCTCCCACTTCATGCTCAAATGCAAATGCAAAACAACTGCTGATATCATACTCGATGACAATACCAAACATAGGACCATCAGGAGAGGTCCCAAATGCTGCTAGAAACTTATATTGTACAAGCGGAAGGGTGCGTCAGTCAGATAGGCGATGAATGGCGATCCATTTGAAGTAGATGAGGATGCAGATTCATTTGAACTTTTGAAGTACATGAGAATAAAAATAAAAGGATAGAGAGAAACTTGCAACAAATTATACTCAGTGAGCTGAAGCGAAAATCATGTCAACTTCATACCTCTGTTGACACAAACTATTTTCTGCCACATACATTGATACGAGCCCAGATATTCTATCTTTTTCCTAAATAACTGCACTACAGGATGCACAGTAGAAAGTAGAATAACATTTAGGGAATAAGCTTAACACGTGACTAGCTAAGAGCCTAAGACAGTGGAAATGACAGCTGTACTGTGAACAACATCATTGCATACAAACTTAGCAGAGCAGTCAAAATAGCTACATAATGAGCAGAAGCATGAAACTCCATCTCAAAAAATAGAGCCTACTCCATTCGGGCATCAAACAGAGGATTCAATTTTTTATTGTTTAATGGTCCTTAAACAAGTTCATCAGAAGACAAACCAGACAACTTAATGGATCTGCCTGAAGGCATTCCAACCAATTCTGTTGATGTCTAGTTGTCTACACAAACTCACAGTAAGAAGCAAGATGATTGAATAAGGTACCGAAAAAATGTATGACACGATAATAGTCATGGCTACGAGGGTTACAGTCAACAATAGAATGGTCACAGGAACAAACTCCCTCCACCAGAAGCTATCTTAAAAGACCAAACCCATCGACTGCAAATGGAAACAATGCAAGCAATAACAATTATCGAAACGTCTAATGCTAACTCCCTGTCCAGACATCAGATAGGACATTCAATTTATACCCAGTCTTGTTATTACCTCTTCCTTGTTCTGCTCATGATGCATTTTGCTCCTATGCCTGACAATTCGGTTTTCCTCCTGGGTCTTACGCAGCTTTTCAGCTACTACCTCAAGCGACTCTCCAAGAGCTTTTGAACGTCTTTGCTCTTTAGCCACTCTATCCTTGAACCAGATCAACTGCTGGTTATCTTCTCTCATTTGTCTCATTGGATTGACAACCATCTCCAGATATGATCTAATCTCAAACTTCAGTCTGGTGGCTTTGGCTACTCAACAAAAACATGACCAAACAAAAGAGGTACTCAATAATCAATTACTAAATCATGATAGCAATAATTGAAATCAACTAGTTTGCCTAGCCCTGCCAAATCATGGACTTGTGCCACTGCACTTAGACAGCATGCGCGCGCACAGAGAGAGAGAGAGAGAGAGAGAGAGAGAGAGAGAGAGAGAGAGAGAGAGAGAGAGAGAGAGACCATTGCAGTGCCTATTAAAAAGATCCAGATCTTGTTTCTCTGCCATGTAGCCATAAAGTTGGCGCTTTCCACCAGGATAGAAATGGACTGGACGACGATCCCAAGCATCCCTATCTGTTCCTTGTTTCTGGAAATGATCATGAAGACGTTCGGCCTCTAAGAAACCCATTGCAGAGTTCTCAAAAATCAAGACACTCATCCCTCGGTGCCCCTGTGGACCATAGGCATGTCGAGCCTTCACTGCAGCATACGAACTAAAGGAATCGAGAAGCTCCTGATTTCCCATGCCAAGCCACTGCAAAATACAGTTGTAAGTGAGAAATTTAATTGTATATCAAGCAAAAGAAATTTTATTTAAGGAGGACACAATATGGCTAGATATGAATCATGCTCGCAGTAAAAAAACACGGCAATATTAACTATACCTTGTCATTTTCATCCTGCTCAAGCCTTGTGTTCATAATGATAACCATCGGAGGCCAAACAATAGAGCGATCTTTGACCATATCATCAAGACCCTTCCACTTACCAAATATTTCACCAGCTGGTATGACTGAAGTCCCCCGCCTGCGGAGCTCTTCTTCCAAAAGTTCAGCGAAATCTCTATGCAGTTTCACCCTCTTTGATCCTATTGTTTTGGCATGCGTCATGAGTGGCTGCAGACCTGTATACCAGTCAATTGCACCAGGACCACCTTTGCATGCCGGGCAATGCCACTGTCTTGCTGGACCATGGATATCATCCAAACTTAGTTTGTCCAAGTTTTCAAAAAATACCTTGAACCACTTACTATTCTTGCGGGAGTCGTGGCTTTTCTCACTTCCATCAGAATCATATTCGTCAGTTAATAGATCATCATCTGAATAAACTTCATCTGAGTCGTCATCAATTACAGTCTTGTCAACATCATCATCAACAAGAGGGGGATCCAAGTGTACAGTGGTCTCTCTTCGTCCTGTAGCATCTTCTGAAGACCGACTACTGCCAGCAGCTCTCGCAGGCCAGTTACGCCCATGCTCCAAATGAAGAGGGATTGCTTGTGGGGAACGGGTGTTGCTGTTGCTCTCAAAACCTCTACCAGTTGATTGGGGCCTTGAATTATTTCCTCTGCCCGGAGGCCTTCTCGAACCAGCATCAAGTGCTGGCCAGCTACTGCCAACAGGAGCCTTACCCAATCCACCACTACTCTGTACGCCACCTGGCTCCAGGGCAGCAGCAGGATGTCCATGTGCTTTAGCATGTGAATTCTGAGGCCACGGTTTTCCAGCACTGCCTCGAAAAGCTGTATTCTTGGACTTCCTTGTACAAACCTCCCATTCGCCGCCCTCTGTGCTCAAGTTGGCCACATCATCCGTCAATTGTTCCATCTGACTAGAGAACTTGGATGATGAGTGAGCAGTACCAGCAACAAATGGCTTTCCACCCCCTCTTCGTGAACTCATTGTAGGGTAGCACCCTCTTCCTGGTCATGTTTTGCATTAGAATGTTAGATAGCACTATGTAAAACTAATGCTCATTGAAACAGAACAAAAGCCTGCCACCATTGGCAAGACATGCAGAAACGAGATATGTATGTTCACCAAAAGAACAAATAGGAGACTCTCTCTCTCTCTCTCTCTCTCTCTCTCACACACACACACACACACACACACACACACACACACACACACACACACACACACACACGGAGTCAATAAAAGGTCATAAAAACGAAGAAACAAAAACACATAGAACAAATACATGACACAACTCACAAGGCATGGCTGGCTTCAAGTCAACCCGAGGCATCTCTTGGAATACCTTCCAAACGACAAATAAAGGACATATATAGTTTCCAATTTCTTATCAGAAAATAATGTGTTTCCAACTACAAACAAAATAACTTGACATGAAGTCACGTAAAGTCTTCTACTTTCCCTACTGAACCCTTGACCAACCGGTATGAGATGGGTGTGGGTGTGGGTGCAGAATACGTCCTTGACAACCGGTACCCAATATATTTCACTTGGATTCTCTATTTCTTATGGTATTTAAAGAAAAAGAATACCAAGTTAGCTAGAAAATAAATAGTTACAGGCTTTCACATTAATGGGAGAATGGAGAGAATACCTATTTTCCCTTAATCACATTTTCTTTCAAGTAAATCTTCAAATAATTCACAGCATATCACCTTAATATGTTACACTGTAATCAGCATTTAGGACGTGCTTCTTACCAACACCAACTTTTGCGCACATACCCTAGTATTCTAAGTTTAGGTTCACGAAGTTTAGGAAGTTCAGGAGCTTGGACACAATCAAACCAGTCCATGGAACATAGATTGTTCACATCAAATTTTTGTATATCAGATTACAAACTTAAACAGGTAAAAGGATCATTGGATAATAACTCACAATACACCATGTACTTCATTCACATCTTTACATGGGCTCTATGAACTTATCGCTATACCTTACAAAGTTGACCATTGAACAACAGCATGCGGCTGTATAGTTTAATCACCAACTTCCAAAGCTACTTCTTTTATGGATCCCCAAGCAATCCCAAGTCCCATGACGAATCGATTATGTCAATTGCAATAGAGTACTTAACTCGTGCAAAGATTCATAAAGAATTTACATGTACATATAGATCGCAGGGAAAAAAATTATACTTAGAAACTATTTATATCGAGCTATACCTACATCGGAGATATTCAAAATGCAAGAAGCATAACATTAGATACATTGCTAGCAATTTTAACTTTATCGCCTTAGCAACTTCCCATGAGCACATCACTACAGTACTCCAACTATTCATCACAGGATAGACATCCCATCATGTCATCATCATAATGCAGTGAGTAATGAGTTACAGCCCCCATGGTAAAAGTTGGAACAAAAATGGGTCAGGTCAGAACAGTTTCACAAGACCAAATATGATTACAATGATTGAAGAAACCTCAAAAATTCTTTTGATATCCGAAGTAATCTTCCGAAACTGGCTCTCACAAAAAAAATAAATAAATAAATAAATAAATCATTATGATAATTGAAGCAGCACCAGGAAATTTAGTTAGGGTTGCCATCAAACTGAAGGCAAACTAAAATAGTAAATTCCAACAGAAGCATAACCATCAAAGTCAGTGAATACTACGGGAAATAAATTTCTGACATCCAATACACTTCCAACAGTGAGGCTTGGCTTTTGGTACGGAATCAGGGAAAAGCTGCATACAAGAAAGTTCATTTTTGCAGAGGGTAAACCAAGATGGTGCTACGGCCTCTTTAACAGCAAGGAGGAACCCACATGACTGTTGGGGCCACAAATTTGTGTGAGAGGTTGTGCAGCAGTAATACAGAATAAGATCCAAAGAGATAGAAAGGCGGCATATTGAGGCCTTCTAATAATAAAATTCAAAAAGAAGAGAGTACTTCAAAGAAAAATGCAGCAAATCTTTCAATTCCTGACTATATAACATTACGTACAATGAAATTGTTTCTGATAAATGACCATGTTCAACTTAGCACCAACCTGCAGATAATTTGAATGTATATGCCATGCAGTGAAACAAGACCGTAATAGTTCACTTAGCTGAATGCAGAAACTCACTTAAGAGTCATAGTTTAAATATACCTTCCAGGACCTCAAACACAGGTCAGAGAAAAAGCAAACATTAAGTAAGAATCAAGTGCAAAATTGCAGTGAATCAAGCTCAACAGTGTTTATAGATATCGTCCTTATCAAACTGAAATAAAGGTATAGCAGAAATAGAGGTATCCCAAGCTCCAAACAAAAATAGAAGTAAAGAAAAACTGGAAATTGTTGATGAAAGAAAATTTAGGAGGAACATAGACTGCAAAAGTCATTGTTAATTTACCCATACACTGAGATTAGAAGTGGTTTGTTTTGGTTCATATTTAATTCAAGAAGGATGATCAATGAAGTCCAACAATTTTGGTTCATGTTAGTCGGCAGTTTAGATAATATAAACTACAGATACTTATACAAGCTTTACCTAAGCATATGACACCATCATCTCCTTCGTGGAACAACGAGGAAGAAGAGATACTAACGGTTGCCACATGTTCCCTCGAGGACTAAGCTGGGTGGGCATTCAGTGCAACCAGTATTACAGAATAGGGTTTGATTGAAAATACTGAAAACCAAGGATCTAATGTGTAACTGGGACCCATTTATCATGAATTCCAAAACAAAAATGATTCCATCAAAAGAAGTTGTTTAAGTATCCTAACATAAATGAGTTAGGAATTCATAACCCTGCTTTCTTTGAGGTAATGATCTACAGGATTGTAGATATTATTTATACATTGAGCAAGATTCATTGGTAAAAGCTATTGAACATTTAAAATAAAAAAAACAACACCACATACAACACAAATATAAGAGGAATGTCAAGTGAAAGCTAAATTTGAAGCAACCATCATAACATGACGAAGTTAAAGTTAGTACAGAAGGAAAGCCAACATCAAAGTGAGAGAACCAAAACATATTGTTCTCAAATCTCAACCAACAAAGACAAGGTCAATATGAGAAAATGTGTATGCACTTGTATGTGCAGTCATTATCCAAAAGCATGTCCTGATGTCCATCATCAATCTTGATATTTTTCCAGTGAAGAAAAACTCTCCAAAAGGACTCTAAAGGCCAGCTCATTGCATTTTGATAATTCAGTAACAAGTCGTAGACAGTAGCTTCTTTTATTTTGGTTGCTCTGGATAAGAGACCAAACAGAGTATGCAATGAAAATAATACTACTCCCTCCATCCCTTTTTAAATGTGTTACTTCGTAAATCCAACTTATTAAAGAAACATCATCATTACACCTGTCACATCAACTTTTTCCTCCACTTTACACTTTTCACATCAACTTTTACCTCTACTTTCCAAAATTATCCTCCATTTTTACCTATTAACTCTTTACCCACTAACTTTTCAAAAGGGCAAAATGATAATTGTACAAACTTTTACCCATTAACTTTTTAAACCACACACTTATTTAGGGACAGCCCAAAATAGAAAGTTAAACACTTAAAAAGGGACGGAGGGAGTAGTACTTAAGTTTTTGGTCTAGTATTTTTTTTTTTTGCTAAAATTTTTACTTTTCGTAATTTTTGGATCTTAGCACGAACACTAGTTGATTTTGCAATCTTCATTTTGTAATAAATTAGTTTTCAATTTATAGAAGAGAAAACTACTCCTACTTCCTAAGTACTAGTACTTTTCTAGCTGAAAACAGGTTGGACAAGCTGGTTCTATAGCTTGAACGATCAAGAAAAAGGTTCTGGTCTAGTCATCCGAAAGAAACACTGCAGTTCAGAAACCCTCAGAATCCGCCCAACCGCTGAGGGATCGCTGAATCAGCCAAACCGGCAAAAGCTTTAATCAAACAAGACCGGTCCCTTACTAGCATTTAACTGGGAGAAAACCATATCCATACATGTAAAATACCTCAAACTTGAAATTAAAGGGGAAAAGGAACAGGAAAAAGTAAATACTACTAAAAGGGAACGAAAACTATAGAGAAAAATAGAAAACCCAAACTAAAAGCCACGAAGACCATTGATTCAGCAAGAAAAGCACATCATGAACACAGAGGAGCTTCTTCTCACTTTTTTTTTTAGTCATTATCCACATGGAATTACCAAATTGCCCTTTCTATGGAAAAAACAACTAACGAGGTAAGGGTAATTTGGTAATTTCAAGATGAATAAAAGACTTAGAAGTGTTTTGGATAAAAGGGGTGAAAATCATTACCCTAGGGGGAAAAAAAACGCTGATCGCATGAAGGAACTCAGCATTCAACACCGATTATCTTTACCAAATCAAACGGCAACATAGAATCATAGGAGCGAGAAAAAAAAGATGATCGCATGAATATACGTACATTCTATTTACAGATATAGGAAGAGAAAAAGACGGGAGACAAAAACCCAAACAATCGAACTCCAGGCCCCAAAAAAGGAGAGAGAAAGAAGAGAAGGAATGTACCCCAGGATCGGAGTAGAAAGCGCCGGAAAAATGACAGAAAACGTAAAACGGAGCTTCTTCTCAGATGAAAGGCCCGGCGGTTGGAGAGAGAGGAGAGAGGAGAGAGAAGACTAGGAGTGGAGAGTGCGGAAGTTGCTGAGCCAGACAAATTATACTCGGGCCCTCTATGAGGTACAACAGAGGGCGTGGGATCCTCTGTCCCGTGCTCTCTTGTTTGTCACGTGTTCCAAGTTAATCTTGGTCACTGAATCAAACCCTCCCTCTCACTCTGCGCTTTCTTCCTCAGAAAGGAAAAAAATTTACTCCGTAAAAAAACTTCTGAACTTTGACCGCAATATCTCGTAAGCCTCCAAACTTAACTAATTTTAGAACACAAGACATGTTTATTACGTAAGGTCTGAGGATTATATTTGCCAAGACCCTCCTTTGTAAGTCTAAGACATGACTCCCGACAAAGACTTTATTAGTTAAACCCCCAAACTTTACATATTTTTATCCATTAAGATTTTTATCCATTAAGCCCATGTTGTTCATTTCCATTTACTTCCAAATGGAAAACGTCGACATGGCACTTGGACACACCAGAACGACAACGTCGAGGATCTGGGCACCCTTGGAGTGAAAATGGAACACGAGAGCACCTTGGACACTAGTTTTATCGAAAAATTACTACCACTTCCACCACCACCACCAGAACTGCTCCTTCTCTCTGTTACAGAAGTCGCTGCCCACGGCGAGCTCTGCCACACTGGGAACTTATTCTGTTGCTACTCCAACTCTGCTAGTTTTGTGGTGGTAGCTGTCGGTGGGTTTGATTACTCATGTTTGTCTGTATCCTGGGGGGATGAGATCGACCTTGGAGTATAAATTCAACTTGTTACCGAAAGTCAGCTTCTTAACTGAGTTGGAGAGAAACCCCAATGCCTTGGTGACGAGGAAGAAGGCTGCGTTAGTGAAGGCGAAGTGGTTCTTGTCAGCGTGGAGGAGGTAGACGAGGCGGCAATAGTGTTTCTTGATGAGCTCAAGGTTATTGTGGTTACTGTTGTAGTTGATTTGGAGGAGGGTGTAGTAATCGAGGGGTTGTTGATGCGTTTCTGGGAGGGGATGAGGATGTCGACGAGGGCGAGGATTTGATCAGGGCCGTAGAGCAAAGGGTCGGTTTCTTGGGCCAAGACGACGAAGTCACGAGATCCGTTGAAGTCTTTGGCTTGGAGGAGTTTCTTGGCTGTCACGCCTTTGAATTTCAACATAATAAATAAACATTTCTCCAATAAGAAAATACCGTAATTTCATACATTTACTCCAATGATCTCACCGTAACATTCCAAAGTCCATTTAAAAAGGTAACGTCTAAGATGCGCACCCGTATCCCATGAGAAAACGTGAATAAAAGTAGTAAAACTACTAAAAAGGAATGTAACTTTAGAGAAATATAGAAAACCCATACTAAAAGCTTTGGAGATCACTCATTCAACAAGAAAAGCACATCATGACCACAGATGCACCCGCACACAATCAGAAATATGCATGCACAAGAAATAACTTGATAGAAGAAAACTAAGAATAAAAAAAAAATGTCTGAGAGCAAAAGGAAAGCAGGGCCATATCCAGTAACTCTCACTTAATTAAAACATAAAACGTAGGTATTAACTGTAAATACAAAAAGACATGTAAATCTAGATACGCTTAAAAAGGATATTCTAGAGAGAGAGAGAGAGAGAGAGAGAGAGAGAGAGAGAGAGAGAGAGTATGACCTCAGGATCAGAGTAGAAAGCGCCAAAAAAATGAAAGAAAATAGAAAATGGAGCTTCTTCTCAGATGGAATTCTCGGCAATTGGAGAGAGAGAGAGAGAGAGAGAGAGAGAGAGAGAGAGAGAGAGAGAAGGAAGGAGAGGAGTGGAGAGTGTGAAAGTGGCTTGACGAGCAAGACAAATGCGTGTCTCAAGTTAATCTCAGCCATTGAATCAAACCCTCCCTTTCACTCTGCACTTCTTCGTCAAAAAATTACTCCCTCTGCGCCTTCTTCCCTTTGTTTCCCAACGAAATAACTTTATTGGTGCCACTATACTCACCCAACCGCAAGCAAAATAAGGAGAAGCTCAAAGTGAGAGGGAGGTTTGATTCAATGGCTGAGATTAACTCGGGACACTTGTCGAAACAAGAGAGTATGGGACGGAGGATGGGGACAAAAGGTTTAACTGGTCCGGTTCCGTCTGGTTTTTCGGTATTTTTGGGACCGAACCGGTAAGTTTGGTTTGGAGAAATGTAAATCAGGACCCATCGAAACTAGATCGGTCTAGTTTCAATCGATTTGACCTGTTTCAGTTCGGTTTGGTTGGTTTCCATGAAAATAAAGCAGAAAATCTTGAAATGCTTTGAGAAAACCGAAAAAGTACAAATTAATCCATGTAATATGCACCCTAGAAATGAGACACATTCCATAAATCTATAATACTTAGGATCTGTCGATTACTCAAAGACTAGAGTTTTTTTTTTTTAACCGACTTAGAGACCAGAGTTACAAGATGCATGCGTGCGAGCATGTGTGTGTGTGTGTGTGTGTGTGTGTGTGTGAGAGAGAGAGAGAGAGAGAGAGAGAGAGAGAGAGAGAGAGAGAGAGAGAGAGAGAGAGAGAGAGAGAGAGGTATCACCTTTGCAATTATGATAGATCCAATTTGGGGTCGCTCGATTTGATTCGATCTGAGAAGTGTGGAAGAAGATGAAGCTTATTCAAGGCCGAAAATTGAGTTCGAAGTTACACGATGTGTCAATGTGTGTGTGGAGAGAGAGAGAGAGAGAGAGAGAGAGAGAGAGAGAGATTTTTCACCTTCGCTGTTATGATTTAGAGTTATCTGATTTAGGGGGCCTTTTCTTTTCGATTCGATCTCTTCTAAGAAGTGTGGAAGAAGATGAAGGCAAAATCTCAATCGATTTTTGATGGGATCTTAGAGGGAGCGAGGGAAGGGGGGTTGCCGCACTAGAGGAGGAAAATGATTTAGGGTCGGGGATGTACTAAGTATATATATCCAAATGTCTGAAGGAAAGAGTGGGTTTGCCCAATTTCTTGTTAGCCCATTGTTTCAATTTGGACAATTTTGCCCTTGAATTTTGCCACAACACCTGTACATGCTGGGTTGCTAAGTGGAAATTTCTGTGTTTGAGGTGGGTATTTGCGTCTTTTTGAGCTGATGTTGATGTTTTCCTTGGTTACATATATAATTGCTCTTCTCAAACTTTTCATATTTTCCGTTAGGGTTCTTTTTTTGGCCTGTTTTTCCCACTTCTTGAAGGGCATGTGGGGTCATTTTAGTTGCTCAAGAAACACAATGTGATGTTGACTTGTATAGAGGCAAGTATTCCTTTCAAAGATATTTATCCCTTCAAATGTTACAAATCTTGGAAAGATCTATGGATAGGAACAAGTACAAATAGTAACGTAATAATAGAGTATTTCTCTTCGTCTTTTCTTTGCTATATAACTTTATAACTCTAATTTATTAGCGGAACATCGTTCTTACACTTTTTACATTGATTTATTCTCATCTTCTACCTTCACTTACCGAATATTTAATAGTCGACTATTCCATTTTGGGCTGCCATTAAGTGTGTTTTGAAAAGTTAATGGGTTAAAGTTTATGCAATTATCATTTTGTCCCTTTGAAAAATTAGTGGGTAAAGAGTTAATGGGTAAAAGTGGAGGATAATTCTGGAAAGTGGAGGTAAAAGTTGATGTGGAAGATTTAATGATGATGTTTCTTTAATAAGTTGGAATTACGAAGTTACACACTTAAAAAGGGAGGAGGGAGCTATTTACAGTATTATAAAACTAGGAGTATTTAAAATTTTTAAACATAGTTTTTGTAGCTAAGGATACGTCACAAACCCAATTTATCTTTGCTAGATTGTACTCTATTTTCTCCACCTATTGGAAATAGGACTATATGAACCTTTCAGCTTTATCAAAACAAATCCGATATGCTTCGAATTACCACCAATTAACAAAAAAATATGCATTCCCAAAACAACGGGCATGAAGATCGTGTAGGACGCCTTGCACCTAGTTTATTGGGAAAATTCCAAAAAAGCCTCTGAACTTTCACTAAAATGTCCCATAGGCCTCCAAACTTCAATAAACCTTAATGAGACCTCCAAACTTTACAACTTTTAATCAAAAAAGCCCACGCCGTTTGTTTCCGTCAATTGCCTAGCGGGAAAATCCTACTTGTCATCCTAACACACCCAAACGATGTCGTTGGAGACCCTGGGCTCCATTTTGGAGGGAAAATCCATCACGTGAGGGGCACGTGAGTTTCTTTCCCCAGTTTATCACAGATTGCCTCGAGAAAAGCCAGAGTAATATTTTACTCTATCTCTCACTTCAACCTCTGTCTCTCTCTCTCTTCAACCTCTCAGACAACAATCTCGAAAATCCTCCCCAAATGTTTTCGATCCAACACAACTGAAGTTTCTCAAGATTTCTGGATCTTTGGAAGCATTTTGAAGACAAAAAATGGGTTGGATCATGCGTGAAAGTGGTGCTGCTTCTCCTACATACGGTAAAGTGAATCATTTAGGGTTTGTTTAATGTGTTTTTTTTAATTCACGATGCTATTGTTTACTCATTTACTCTTTGTTTAATGAATACTTCAATAGTTTAAAGAGTTTGTAACCGTTAGGGTTTTTTTAATGGGGTGTTTTGTTCCACTGAGTATAAATGTTTTATTTTATTGATCATTCTGCAGATTCTGGATCATATTTTAGTATTAGGATGCATCATGGGGGTGTGTTCAAGGGTTTTCAAACAAATGTTTACATGGGGGGAAGTATCACATATTTTGATTTTTGTGATATTGATGAGATGTCCTACATGGAATTACTAAACATGGCTTCTGAAATGGGTGAATTTACAAGTATTGCATTTTATGGGATTATAAATGGTTCAATGAAGTTAATCAAGGGTGACAACAATACCACTGATTTGTACTACAAATAAACACAGAGTGGTTGAATGCTACATGGTATCTAAATTGGTAGAGTGTAATCTTACCCAAGAGAGTCAAGCTGGTAGCTCAAAGTTCAGAAGGGATACTAGGTCAAAGGGGAAGGGTAGAGCAAACAAAGTCATTGAATTAGAAATTGATAATGGTGATGACACAGATGATTATGACCTGGACTCAAGTTCATCTTCTTCTGATGAGGATGAGATTTATGATAGTGATTATGAGGTTGAAGATGATGATACACTATTTGATGTCTATGTGGATAATGATGAGGAGTTTGATGGATGTAATGCACCTGAATTGACCAAGGAACATGCAGCAGTGGTTGATGAGTTAGCAGACATAGATGGTGATGAAGATGTAGTGTCATATGATGATTTGAGGAGCATAAATAGTGAGTCAGATGGAGACAATGGGAGAGTGAAACACCCTGTTTTTAATGAGAAAATAGACATGGTCAATCCTACATTCAAAGTTGGGATGGAGTTTAAAAGTTTTAGCGATGCTGTCAAAGAGCATGCCATTAAGTGAGGGAAGGAAATCACATTTTCCAAGAGTGACAAGAGACAGGTAAGGGCAAGTTGCAAGAAGGGTTGTGCTTGGACAATCTATTGTGCCTATGTTCCAAATGATGAAGTTTATAGGGTTAAGACATTTGTTGATCAACATGATTGTGTTAGGTCTTTCAATGTTCCATGGGTGAGCACTAAATGGATTGTGAAGAAATATGCAGAAAGGATTAGGAAAAATCCCACATGGCCTATTCCATCCCTTGTTGAGACTATTGAGTCAGAGAATACTGTCAAGGTCAATCATCAAAAGGCATATAGAGCCAAGAGGATTGCAGTGCAAATGTTAGAAGGCAATGCAGCTGAACAATTTAAGTTGTTGAATTCTTATGCAAAAGAGATTTTGAACACTAATGATAGGACAACCATTAAGATAAAGGTGAAACCTGTAGTTGGCTCTGAGACTGAGGTGAAGTTTAATAGATTTTACATTTGCTGGGGTGCACTAAAAAAGGGGTTTCTGGAATCTTGTAGGCTAGTAAGAGGGTTGGATGGCTGCCACCTTAAGGGACCACATGGAGGGATATTGTTGACTGCAGTTGGCATTGATGCAAATGACTGCATCTATCCAATAGCCTATGTAGTAGTGGAGAAGGAGAAAAAGAAGACATGGTTGTGGTTTCTTGAGTTGTTGGGTGATGATTTGAAGATTGAGAATTCATTCAGGATCACATTCATGAGTGATAAACAGAAGGGTTTGATAGACTTTATTACTGCTTTGTTTCCTAATGCATCTCACAGGGTTCTGTTTAAGGCACTTGTATAACAATTTTAAGGGGGAATTCAAAGGGTTGGTCATGAAGGAAATTTTATGGAAGGCTGCAAGGGCAAGCATAGTGCCTCACTTCAAAAGAGAAATGGAGGAAATGAAAGCAGTAAATGTGAAGGCATATGATTGGCTTTGTGAGAGACCACCAGTGCATTGGAGTAGGTCACACTTTGACACATTCCCAAAGTGTGATATTTTGTTAAACAACTTACGTGAGAGTTACAACTCTGCCATTCTCAAAGCTAGGGATCAACCCATTATTGACATGTTGGAGAGGATAAGACTCATCCTTACAGAAACATTACACAAGAGGAGGGATGCAATGATGAGGGCCAAGCATCCCATTTGTCCCAAGATAGTGAAGAGAATTGAAAAAAATGAAAGATGATTTGCAATTGTGGATCCCTAGATGGTTTGGGAGTGACTCCTTTGAGGTTACTGGACCAAATGGAAGTCAGTATAGGGTTGATCTGGTTAATAGAACCTGTGGTTGTAGGAAATGGGACAGATCTATGGCCTGAGGCTGATGATCCAGTGATGCTACCCCCTGATGTAAAGAAGAGAAGTGGGAGACCCAAAAAAGGCTTGGAGGAGGGAGCTTGAGGAGGTTCAAGATCCAACCAAATTGAGCAAGAGGGGTGTCAAGTTGAGGTGCAGTGGTTGTGGGAAGGTTGGCCACGACAAAAGACGATGCAAGAAGGTATGATAATGTCTAATTTTAATCCTTGATGTAATAGGCTAGTAATATTGGTAAGGTTTAAGATAGTAATTCCCTTTGCCAAAATGTGTTGGCTTTTTTATGTAATAGGGTAGTAATATGGTAAGGTTTAAGACAGTAATTCCCTTTGCCACAATGTTTTGGCTTTTTGATGGATGTAATAGCCATGTAGTTAGGGAACTTCAGACATGAATTGGCTTTGTTTTGGCATCCATTTTGCTTTTGGATGTTGAACTATGTAATGGCCATGTATTGGCTTTGTTGTGGATATTATTATCTTATATATTGCCTTCCTTTTGGAACACATTGACTTAGGTATTGGCTTTGATTGCTTCCTAGTTGCTCTATATGATGCTTAAGTTTGCTTGCAACATTACTTGGCTTTGCATTGACTTTTGCTCTGTTTTGTGTTCAATACCCCAATGCACATTGAGGGGAAGACAATTACAAAGACAAATAGACAATAAACAATTAGGAATACAATGATAATCTTCATTAACGTTAGACAAAGCCAAGTCAGAGCTTGGCCTTTACATTGCATATGCATAAACAACATTACACAACCACAAAACACCACCAAATCTTCACAAAATGGTTACCATCATCATCCACTATTAAATCTAAACACCACCAGATCTTCCACATCCTATAGAACTACCTATAAATACTAGGATACCACCACAAAACATACCATTACCGTTACCACAATAGCAACCCGTACATAACCCTACACCTTTTCAGAGAAGAGAAACATCAGTGCAAATAGAACCCAGTTGGTTCCCAAAGCAATCCAGAGCATCCTCTCCTTCTTCTTCCTTGCCAAGATCTCCTTCTCCATGTTGTTTCTCAACCTCAAAAGCCCATGAATTATTTGCACCGACCTCTCACACATTGGTGGGTCAAACCATGCAAAATCCTTGCACTTATCGTTTGGACAAGCAACAAACCTCCTTCCCGGATTCATAGGGGTCCAAGAAGTGTGGAGCTCCCTTCGATTACCGTAGACAACACATGGGTTATCCTCCATGAAGTTGCCAACTTCAAACCTCCTTGGATGACATGCACACCTCAGAATTTGACCTCATTTTGTATGGTTTGAAATGTGATGAGAGAGAGAGAGAGAGAGAGAGAGAGAGAGAGAGAGAGAGAGAGGGAGAGAGAGAGAGAGAGAGAGAGAGAGAGAGAGAGACAACATATACAGGGGAGGGAGAGAGAGAATACAGATAATGGGGAGGGAGAGAGAGAAAGGGGCCTAATATAGGAGAGGGAGGTGAGAAATGGCGGTAGTATATACCAGCAGATGGATTTTCCCTCCAAAATGGTGCCCAGGGTCTCCAACGACGTCGTTTGGGTGTGTTAAGATGACAAGTAGGATTTTGCCGTCAGGCAATTGACGGAAACAAACGGCGTGGGCTTTCTTGATTAAAAGTTGTAAAGTTTGGAGGTCTCATTAAGGTTTATTGAAGTTTGAAGACCTATGGGACATTTTGGTGAAAGTTCGAGGCTTTTTTGGAATTTTCTCTAGTTTATATTAGATATATACTTTCGGTTTGGTCCTTACTTGGTAATTTATCTAAAACTAATTGACAATACCCCCTTCCCTATTTTTCACATTTATTTATTACCAATTTACCATCTTTTGCCTTCGTCCTTGCTTGATAATATATAGTTATGGCATTACTGATGTTTTCCTTGTAAAAAATGCGTGTACAAGTAAACTAGTTTAGTAATTTTTTAGGAGATTTTCAATAAAAGAAAAAACATACTTTGTTCGGATCCCATTTTGAGAAAAAATAGTTCTCAAATAGTTTTGCTTCTAGTTTGAACTTTTTGATTGAAATGAGTTCCCTTGACTAATTTGGTTGGTCCCTTAGCAAGTAATGGTGCATATTGTTCATAGTGATTCCCCTCTCTCTCTCTCTCTCTTTATTTTTTTTTATCAAACCTTGATAACTTTTTCTCAAGAAGTCTGATTGATTGATAGGGTAGTTCCTCTATTAAATGAGTGGCTGGGGCTTAATAGTGGCTAGCCCTATATGATCATTAACCAAACAAAGTGGGGTGGGTTTTTGAAGGTTCGCTTGTTATGGTTGTACTTGTAAGTGATATAAATGAGGGAGTTTCAAGCTGGTAACTAAATAACCATTTTAGTTCTCAATCGAATGGAAAAAGGAAAACTGAACAGAGTGAAAGTAATTTTATGGGAGTAATGAAGATAAAAGGATTGAAACAGGAGTGTGAAAATCATTTCCCTTTATCCTTTGCTCAAAAAATGCTACAAGCACACAACGTTGCATGTACAAATGCACATATATCAAGATGGCAGAGGGACCATAAACCCCGGTCATTATGAGTGTGTGTGTGTGCATTTCCATGTGTCTTTCGTGCATATTGATTCTAGCACATTTGTTATTTGCTTACAAACAAGGCCAGACTCTGGACAGATCACTTTATAGAAGTTCACGCCCGAAACAAGTACTATAGACAAGTAAAATAATCAAAAGAATGTTGTTTGAATCAATCAGATTGGATGTTTAATGAATTCACATGTTGTGAATCAAGTCGTAAACCATAATTTTACATGCAGAAATCCCTAATTTAACCATAGTATTAAATGAAGACAACCATCGATAAAAGAAGAAAAATATTGAAAAAGTAAGGATTTAAAACCTTAAAATCTTAGAAAATAAAACAAAATCTACTGATCGGGAATCAACTTACAGATTTGTCTATTGAAGATTTAGATAGTGACTCGAGGGATAGGGTTCGTGAGAGAGACTTTGTGAGTTAGAGAGAAGGCAAAGTCATGGGCGGTGGATGATTCCTGATGAGTCACTATGTTATAGCACTCTAGGTGAGAGTGACCATCTCTCACCGTGATGACGTTCGACCCTTGCGACTTGTGAGATATATATTGAGAGTTTGTGAGCTTAAGGGGTGGGTCGCTCATAGGATTATATAGTTATTGCTAGAGAGATCTTTGCGACGTATAGGGCTACATAATATGTTAATACTATACACACAAATAAGTCTAATGATTTCAGCAATTTTTTTAATCCGGCCAGCCCCCAATACCACTCAACATTCCAACTTGTGCCAATCGATATCCACAATTTAATGAACGTCTACATCTACATTTATTCATAATAGACAAAGCTATATAATCTTATTCATCTATCTTTATGTTTTCTTTGCATGTGCTTGACTTTAGTGGAAGATAGATATTTGTTACCCTTAAAGAAATATAGTAATATATTGTACTTGCCAAAGACCGTAGCTATTTGATACAATCCTAAAAATAATTAAACATTACTAACTTTCTTATTTTTATAGTCATTATTATCGTCGTTCGCCTCTATCCTGTCTTGGTAATATAACAAAAACTAATCGCACAACACTGAATTCCTTATTTTCACATTCATTTAATAAGGTCTTTCGCCTTCGTCCTTAATTGATAATATGCAATTATGATATTTTTACTGTTTCCTTGTAAAAAATGAATGTAGAACTAAGACAAGTTTAAGTAATTTTATAACAGATTTTTAGGGGAAAAAAATTACTGTAATTCGGATCCCAATTTGAGAAAAAAATAGTTCTCAAATAGTTTGGATTTTGTTTGAACTTTTTGATTGAGATGAATTTTTTTGACTTAGTGGGCCCATTAGCAAGTAAGGGTGCATACTTTTCATGGTGATTCCTTATCTTTTCTTTTTTTATCCGACCTTGATACTTTTTTGCCCAAAAAGTTTGATTGATGGGGTAGGTCATCTATTAATTGCGTAGATAGGGTGTAATCATAGATGGCCCCATAAGATCATTGACCAGATAACTAGGTGGGTTTCTGAAGATTCGTGTATTTTGGTTGCATTATACGTGACATTATAAATGAGGGAGTCTTAAACTGGTAACCGAACATATTTAATTTTGGACCATTTGGAAAAAGGCAAACCGAATATAGTGAAATTAATTTTATGGGAGCAATGAAGAAAAAAGGCGTCGCGCCAGGGATTTTTGACCAAGGGATTTTGGAAAACGGTTTAAGGTCGAGTGATCCAAGTGATATTAAAGCGACGTGGTTTCAAAAAACACGGGTTTTACAGCTGTGACTGAGCCAGAATAAATTTGATGAAAATAACTCAGAGTCGCCACTTGACATGATTCTCGGTACGTCAAGTCACCATTTGAATAAATATTTTGGAAAATGAGAAATAAATGCCTCGGGTAGAAAGTTTGTTTGATATAAATGACTCGGTTTTTTGTTTGGTTTGCGATTTTAGAGTAGAAAAGGTTCAATAATTCACTGTTACGTGTAGGAAAGCCGGAACACCCTACTCCACCCTTTCGGCACTTGGAACAAACTTTTCCAAAAATGAGTATTTGAAGACTTGTGAAGAGTAAATAAAGACATACATGTAATGAGAAGAAGATAACTAATATTCCGTCTGAAAATGTATTTTATTGCATGAGATGTTTACAATATTAAGGGAATACGTACAACATAAAGATTTGGACCAAGCCTGGCCTCAGGGCAGCCTACGTATCCCCGACCTTAGGTGAATCAGGTCGCTCGTAGTTCAAGAAGACAAAAATATTTAATTTGGGACCGAGCCCTCATCGGGTTGCCTACGTATCCTTCGGCTTCAGAAGAAATCAGGTCTCGCATTGTTCGAAAGAAAAAACTGAAGTCTTAGAGAAGATAATCTCGCCGGGGAATTTAGGCCAGCAAGGCGCAGATGCGTTTCGACCGTACATAGAGGACAATGTCTAGACTCTGGCAGTTAGAACGCTTGGGTATCAAAAGTATTAAAGGAAACTCTAGGACATCTTTGGAAGGTTCCAAGACTGGAGACGAGTCCAAAAAGAATACACAACTCCATAGGGGAAATGTTCAAAAATTAACGTCCAGGGTTGCCGACAGCCAAATGAGGTCCCGAGATATTATTTAAGTGGCTACATGGCCAAAAACTTACAATGCAGTTTGCAAAGTTCATATAAAAAGTTGTAAAAATCCCATCCGGAGACAAAATGGCTACCGGTGGGCTCCAGGACATATCCAGTATAGTTTTGAAAAGTAAAATCGATTACAGAAAATATAATAGTTTTTTTGGTGAAAAGTTGAAAAATCATGACTAAAGCCCAAAAAAGGCATTCGGTAGTCCCCGAAAAATATCCGTATAGTATTATACAATAAAAGTGAGCACAGTTGACTCGGTTGACTTTTTCGTAAAAAGTTGAATTTTGCCGCCCAGAGTAAAAAAATGGTCTCTGGTGAGTCCCGGGTCGTCCCCCCTGTAGGATTTACGTATTGAAACTAGATATTTGAGGTTCGAGGGGTATTTTAGTAATTTTTGGTTTCAAGAGTCCGAATAACTGTCGGAGTGCCCCGGGTTGCTTCTGGATCAAATCCGTAGCCTTAACGGACTCTGGGTATAACGTGGGGTATATTGGTAATTTTGACATGGAGCTGACAATGGGACCAGAGGATACTTGAAACGGACCCTAGTGCACTTCCTAACTGTCTATTTTAGGGAATTTGGACCAAAGAGTCTGACAGGGGTATCTTGGTAATTTAGGGGAGAAGCTGATTGCGGATTCGAAACAAAGTCAAGACGGACCCTACGACTCCTTGGCATACATGACATCATCTGAAAATGCAAATAGAATACAGTATAAATAATACTGTAGATATAATTGAAAAGGCTATTTGGCTCCTGCGCGGGAACTCAGACATCATAAATGGGTGCCCTGAGGCGGATATAAAAGGGGCGTATGAATAACATTGTGATAATATAATACTCCCTCCGTTCCTCTTTGTTTGTCCACTACGAAAAGTCGTGTCACTTTTCAAATAAAAAAATAAAGTGTTTTCGTGTATCATTTTTCAAATTTTTTTACACTGAATTAAAGTACTCATCGTGTACTTTAATTCGGTGCGAAAAAATTTGAAAAATGATACACGGAAGCACTTAATTTTTTGATTTGAAAAAAGGCAAGAGAGAGTGTGTGGGACAAACAAAGAGGAACGGAGGGAGTATTATAATGTTGGGAGAAAATATTTGCTTTTGTTGTGACCAAACCCTCATCGGACATCGGGTTGCCTACATATCCCGCACTTGGGGAAATTAAGTCACTCTGTAGTTCGAACCTCGGTCCGATTAATGAAAATATATCTAATTTTATTAAATTAATCCTGATGCTTTTATTTTTGGGGTTTCGTACGAACTGTTCAGACGGCTAGTCAAGTCAAGGTAAGCATCGCAGAAGATACCGAAAAAAACCCAGAGGTGGTGGTGGAGCCTCGATTGACCCGTTTGAAGTACCAACTCCCCTTTAGCGCCTACGCCATTTTGTCAATCTTTTGGTATTCCTCGTCTCAAACCTCAACGAGACTGACGCGGTGCTCTACGACAGTTTACGTTTATTTTATTGTGATTTTTTATTGACACACAGATTATATATATATAGGTAAAAGTTCTAGTCCAAACCTCCCGAAAATAAGGAAAAAATGATTTTTTTTTTGTTTTGCAAATTATTTTTGGAAAATCCGAACCGTCCAATGTGTTCAGAAAAATACAGTTTTGCGAAAACTGCTTGGATCAAGCCCTTCCCGGTATTTTTTTTGAAGATTTCCCGCGTGTACCCTTGAAAACACCTTCTGAACACATTGGACGGATCGGATCGTCAAAAAAATATTTGTATCACCGAGGTCCGGAAGTCCGGAGTCCGGATGCACTTCTAGTCCGGCTTTCGTGGGCTCCGTGCACCGCTGCCGGATTTCGTGGGCTCCGTACATCCATGGCTAGGGACACCAATTGGTGACCCTAGTATTCACATTTATCCATAAAACACTTTTGATTCAAAACCCATCTCAAAACTTTACATTTTGTCCCATCGTTATCATTTGCATCAAAAAGTCAAACCAACTCCTTACATTACCCAAATGTTGCCAAAATAAAGTTGGAGGGATGTACGATGTGTCCAATATTCAAGGGGAGGATAAATGATGAAAATGTAATATTTTAGCGTTTCCCAACCAGTTGGAGGTTTTTGTCCAACTGGTTGGGCCAAGACAGAGACAAGAACAATTTTTCAGAAAAGCCCAACCGGTTGGAGGTTTTTGCCCAACTGGTTGGGCAGAGACAGATTCGGGCGAAATTTTCAGAAGCACCCAACCGCTTGGAGGTTTTTGCACGACTGGTTGGGGAAACCAAGATTTTCTACGAATTTTTCCCAAAGCATGAAACTTCAACCCAAGTGCATATATGATGTTTTAGGTCAAAAATTGGAAATGTCAAACAACTAATGGGCATGGAGGGAGGGTAAAACAACCAACAATTGCAACAAACAACTACTCAATTCATAGATCACAAACTCAAATTGAACAAAACCCACTTAGGAAGAAAAACCATGATTTTGAGCAATTGGAAGAGCAAGAACAAGATATATGCAACATATCACATGGATACAACTAGAGAGAGTAGAATTTGTTCCCCTGCCTCAAGATTTATGCTCCGAATGAGTTGAGAAAGCAAAACCCTAAATTCTTGAGCTTCCAAACCCGAAATGCCTCCTTTCAAGGCAAAACCAACGCAACCCAAGCTTGAGATCACGTAGAGGAGAAGATTTTATGGTAGAACCTTGAAGGAATTTGATTTTGGTTGAGATTTGAGGTGTGTTTATGGAAGATTTTTTGAGAGAGGGAGAGATTTTTTGAGAGAGGGGTGTGTTATGTTGGAAAAATTTCACACCACACACACTCATATACACACATTTATGCACTTGCACCCCCCTTATCTTTCAAATGCATTTTAAAAGGACCCAAACGCAATCCACTACCATCACATTGACCCCTTTAAGTCAAAATTTAAATCTTCACATTTACCCAACATTATTTCTAAAAAATTATGCAAAAATACGGGTCCTTACATAAGAGCTATGGTCTCTGAGGAAGAAGCGGATGCAATCCTAAGTATCCCTATTTCTCACTCTGGAAAGCTGGATTTCTTAGTTTGGCACCCCAATTCTAGTGGCATCTATACGGTGAAAACAGGGTATCATTTGGCTTTGGCTGAGCAGACTTCTAACCTTCCACCCCAAACATCATCATCTTTCCAGCCCCCTCAAGAGATCTGGAAATTTATTTGGAATCTAAACGTCCCACCAAAATTTAGGCATTTTTGGTGGAAAGCCTGTTGTAACTTGTTGGCGACCAAGGAGAATCTTCACAGACGTAAATGTAATCCTTCCCCAATGTGTACAATCTGTAACCAAGAAAAGGAATCAACGGAGCACATCTTTTTTAGGTGCGGATGGACTTTGGCAACATGGTTTGGTAGCAGCCTAACGTACAAAGTGGATACAAAGGCAATCTTGTCAGTTATGAAGTGGACCATTGCGGTTATGGAAAACTTGAACTCAACTAAAGAGGGCAGTGATCTCATGAGCAGATGTGTTGGATTGTGTTGGCAGATATGGAAAGCAAGGAACGAATGGATTTTCAACTCAATTCCGGTTGACCCCCCAGGTTATTACGGAGAAGGCTGCTTTTAATTGGAGGGAATTTTAGGCGAGTAGGGATTGGCAAAATGGAACGGAGACTGTGGAGGGACATCCGAACATGACTGATAGCTGGACTCCTCCTGTTGGCTCGGTGAAAATCAAATGTGATGTGGCCATGGTTAAGGGAAGTAATCAAGCTGCTGTTGCTGCCATTTTGAGGGATCACAGAGGCCTTATTCTTGATGGCCGAACTTCCAAGGTCAGAGCCTCATCTTCACTTCAAGGCGAAGCCCTTGCAATTCGTCTCGCGGGGTCCATGCTCCTCCCAACCCACCATAATCCGGCCTCCATTGAAAGCGATAACAAGAGAGTGATTAAGCTGTGTTCCACAGAAAATGTGCCGCCTTGGGACAGTGCCACTATCATGAAGACATCAGAAGGCTTTCTCGCTTGGCTCTTTGTTCTTTTTCTTGGGCTCCTAGGAATTGTAATAGAGCAGCTCATTGGATAGCCTCCCACTGGGTTTCTAACCCTCCCCCCTCATTCTAGCATCTGTAATTGCGATGCCTCCTTTGAGGTTTTTGATATATAGAAATGTCTTCCAGTTCAAAAAAAAAAAAAAAAACCAAGGATGGAGCTCCGAGAGTTCGCGTTCGCACATGGCGTGGAGGCAAATCATACGCTACAAACAGAAAACACTTTCAACTCCTTCCAATTTGATTTTTGGGTTCGCAAGTTTTTCTTCCAAATCCACACGTTTCGTGGGTAAACATCTGTTCAAGGGTTTCTACATTTTAATATCCGCATATATTAACCAATCACACATATACATATTCCTGTTAATATGACTTTAGTTAATTCAGATGAAATGTGTTGGTTTTAAAATTTGCAGTGAAGGTAGGAATACCTGAGTTTGTGAAGGGAGTGGGGGGGAAAGGGGTTGAATCTCACGTGGAGAAGCTTGGGTCAGAGATTGATGACCTCCACAAGTTACTCGTCACTCGCACCTTGAAGTTCAAAAAACTCGGCATTCCCTGCAAACAGGTAATCACTTTCTGTCTCTCAACTAATCCTTCTTCCCTCTTTCTTTTCCTTTATTAATTTAGGTTATCTAGATGGTTTTCAAAAAAAGATTTTTTTTGATTTTCAAGAGAATTAATATGATCTAAGAAAGAAATAGTTCTGTTTCAAGGATTTTGAGGAAAATTGTTATATTCACTTTGATATTCTGCACAGCTGGACAGATTTTCAGTTTTAGTGAGGGCCTGAGGGGTGATTCGGTGAATGCCTTTACTGTAGCTCAGTTAGAGGTTGTTTGGATGAACAATTTTTATAATTTCATTTTCACATTTTCCAATTGTGGGTATTTGGCTTACCCACAGCCGGCCCAGGGGCAAGCCTAGCAATTCCCGGGCTTGGGCAAAAAAAGGAAAATGATCTTAACAACAGAAAATTATAACAAGAGGACAATGTTATGAAAATGGCTCATGGCTCAAATATGAAAGGTAAACATCAAGGTGTACAAAAAAGTGCTACTTGATGTAAATCCTAAAGCAGTTCATATTTCATGTGGATGCCATAGCTTAAACCATGCCAGAATTTTTCTTTTTGCATATGTGCAAAAAGTTTATAGTTTGCTTTCGGGTTCAACACATCGGTGGGATATTCTTAGAACACATGTGAATGGCTTGACACCTAAGGTATTATCGGTAACTCGTTGGGAAAGTCATGTTGAGAGTGAATCTAAGTTGAAGTTGATAAAAAACATACCTTTGGACTACCTAGTCATAAGAGAGATTAAGTGGATTGGGCGATTAACTATTATTTCAATTGAAAATGAGTTGTTGGATAAGTTTAAGTACGATGACTTAATTGAAGAATTGGCTTAAAAAAATGCAAGGAGAAGTTGTTTTCTTTGAATCGGATCGTGTTAATCATAAAACACTATAACCGGTGTTACGTTTGATCTTGATTTTTTAATGTAATTCAAGCTAAAAAGCACAATGTAACCTTGATTGTTTTCCCAACTTGTATGTCTTTTTATTCTTTAGTATGACTTAATAGTAACTGAGTGGGCAACTAAGCTTGGGGTCGGGCTTGGGCAACCCAAACATTGGGGCCGGCCTTAGCTTACCTCACTCCAAATGAGTTCCCTATATTGCATTTTCAGTTTTTGAGCTTAGATAATGAATGCTAGAAGTAGTAGGGGAGGAGTTTTTTGACTTCTCATTTTTTACTTTTTCTATTTTGGTCAACATAAACGACCTACAAAATGTGTTCTTCTGCACATATATCCAAAACAGTACTCGTGTTGCAAAATGCATTCTTGCACATATCTCCCAAACAAACTACAGATTAATTATACATTTTGGTCAAAATCCGAAAAGCCAAAAATGTTAAAAGCAAAATAGACAAAGTAAAAGAATGAGGCTCCGAAACCCCCCTAGTATTTGGGATCTTTTGAGAGAATTTGATGAGTTTTCTGTTAGCGCTTGTTTGTTTGCCCAAAGATAAAAGGGATGGGATATAGAATCCCTGGGTTATAGGTGGGATACGGGACCCCTTGGGACATTGCTCAGTGTATGAATGGATGGAGAGAATCTATATCCGGTGATTGTGTTGATTGGGTTATAGCCATTTCCAAGCACTGTGCATAAAATGACTGTGATATGGTTTTCCCATTTTGTCCTCTTAGAGCAAGGGCACCGGGCTGCCTAATTTTTGGCAAAGCCATCCATGGTGCCAAATTTGGCAGCTAGGATGGCAATGCCAAAACCGCCAAATCAGCCCAACCACCAACGGATCCTTCCCCATCTGTTCCCGGGAAAATGAAAGGAGCCTAGCTATGGAGATATTTTGAATGAAAACAAAAACAAAATGTATATTTTCCAAAACATAAACAGCTCTTCGTAATCATCGTTGTTGTCCTCATCTTCGTAACCTCGCTTTGCGATTTGGTGGTTTGATGCCTAGAGAGAGATCAGTGGGTCACTTGATTTTAGATCTTCAATAGTCTTCAACTCCGTCTTCAAATCGCCGTTGAAATATCCATCTCATCTCCTATAGTTGGTTTGAGAGCTTTGCCTTTGAGTGTTGTGAGACTTGGCTTCTGGAGAGTTCCTCCCCATTTTGGGCATTCGTTGGATTAGAACAGGATCAATGGTGGAGATTTATTGGGCTCGTATATTATGTGATGAGCCTATTGGTTGTGAGAAGGTGGTAATATCATGTCCATTAGATTAACAAAATCCAACGGGTGAGAAGGAGAAAACAAAGAAATGCTAATATGGTTGTGAGAAGGTGGTCATTTATTGGATTTGGGACACTGTTCACTGCCAAAAAATGAATTTGGATTGCCATTTTGGCACTCATGGCCTCAAGGGTGAACTTGCTCTTACCAACCCAAAATATTCTCATCTTGTCATTGCCATCCAATGGACTAAACCCAAAAATTATCCACATAACAGGTAATTGAGTAAATGGCATCACATCTATAATACACCCAGAAATTCCGCTTTGCTTGAATGTATTTGAAAATGTGCAATTAAAGAGGAAAAAAAAGGTGTCAGCTACAAGCTGTGAGTTTGAGATAGGGTTCTATGTGGAAGGCTGTTTATATAGTCTATTGGATAGAGGGTAATTTCATCACATATCCTGATGGAGGGGATTTAGAATCCCGACGCCCCCATGGGATTTTATATCCTTTGCGGCATTGGGGTTAAGGCCAGTTCATAATATGTAATCACATTCCCATCCAATATAGAATCCAAATGCCAGACTTTTGTGCCCCACGTCTTTACATCGCCAATCCCATCCTCAAATTGCCCAACACAAACAAGCCCTAGAGCAAGATCACCCCATAGCCATTTCTCTGGCAACATGGTTTTCTGCATTCTGCATAATGTGTCTTTTTAAGAACTACTTTATTTTTTGGACAGTTTGTGGTGTTTCTAGAGTCCTAGTATCTGTATCAATAGAAATTTTCATTCCTCCGTTTTCTAATGCAGCTATACCCGGGAACTCGTACTTCGTTCCTCAAACATGAGGTACAGCCACCGTCCCCAAGCCCAATTGGATTGGG
Source organism: Vaccinium myrtillus (assembly GCA_016920895.1). Lineage (NCBI taxonomy): Eukaryota > Viridiplantae > Streptophyta > Magnoliopsida > Ericales > Ericaceae > Vaccinium > Vaccinium myrtillus. The sequence continues at coordinate 23,192,704 of CM029278.1, read as the reverse complement.
ACCTATTGATTTACAAATGGCCAAATGAAATAGACAACGTTTTCTCTGGCAAAGACCCTTAGGTGCATTCAAGCAGTCACTTAGGAAAGGAAATATTTCACACTGACAAAATTGGTACCTATAGATTCTCTGATGCAGCCTAATAATTTATTATTATGTAAATACAGGAATTATATTTTATTACTAGGAACGTTTTATTTTAATCAAGATTTTCTAGAAGTGTATAGTTTCCTAGTCTGTTTTATTCTAGTATTCCTATTTTGTAGGTTGCTTGGTTAAGAGGAATTAGGGTTAATTCTGTTACCTTATATTTTATTTTTCTTTTTAGTATTTTAGCATTTAGGAAGTTTCTCGTATTGCTGATTGTTTTGGCAAGATTTCTTTTATTCTCTAGTATTCAAATTTGGGAATATCTCAAAACTTTTTCTTATGGTAATTATGGTTAAATTAGCGATTTACCGGGATTCAGCTTCCTGTTTTGCTAATTCTTTTTCGGTCTTAGTTTTTGGTATATAATTGGTTTTAGGGTGGCACTAGAAAGGTGGTTGTTTATGATTATTAATGAAAATTTGAGAGTTTTCTCAATATTTTTTGTTCGTAGAGGGAGTACCTCTTGCTCAAACGTGTTCGTGTTTCTACTTGCAAATTAATTTTGTAAAAGGAAGCTGCCCTGCGTCAGTTGGTATCAGAGCGCAAGGTCCAATCTTGACTATGGCCCGAGGAGATGCTGTAGGTTGAGGTGGACAAGGCGGTCGGACATCCACTCTTGAGGATGTCTATGAACGTGATGATTTTGCTCGAGAATCTCAAATGAAGGAATGGTTGCATCGAGTAGAAGCGATGCTTGAGTCGATCACCCAAGGCGTGGAGGCTCTCGAAGCTGCATACCTACCTCGCCATCGTCCGGTTAAACCTTAGTGTCCGAAAGAGGAGGAGATGTCGGATGATGTTTCTACCGCCAAACCTTTGGCTATTAACCATCAACCGAGGGGGAGGACAAGGGTGGTCAAGGTTTCAAATCATGATCGGCGACTTTGGGAATCTGGTTTAAAGATCAACTATCTTGAGTTCCAGGAAGGTATGAGACCAGAAAAAATCCTAGAGGTTGGTGCGGTGGACGATGTTGCTGTTGAGTGGCCCTTTACATCCAACAGTATTCCGAATTTAAGTAAGGGTTATGATACACCTCCAAAGTTTGATTAATATCCAAAAGAAGGGATTGAACTTCAATAGCTAGATGTTAAAATTTCGATTGGAAATAGTTACACCATGAAAATTACCTAGACCATAGAAGTTAAAGAGGCCAAGGACAAAAGTGTTGACGCGAGATCTTCAAATATGGGAAGAATCAGTTTTCCTAGCGACAATGAAGTGCATGAAAATAAGATACTATCAAAGATATTGATACTACCTATTACCTAAATATGAGTTTGGAAAATTGATGAAAGAAAGTGAGTTGGATACTCTATTGGGAGTACCAGGTTCTGATTCTTTGTGTGATAAAATTATCAAAATTATCAATTTGAGGATCCTTTTTGGGAATTTGTTGAAGACACTACACGCAAAAGTTCTTGTGTTTCGATCCAGGAGGAAGGTAAATTTGTGTGGTTTATGGACATTATTCCTTCACAATTTCCGGACTCTTCTATACCGTATGGCTTCGTAAAAATCAATGTGAAGTACAAGATTGATGTGGACAAGTTTCGGCGAATTCAACTATATAAACTCGAGGACGAGTTTCTTCAAGCTGAGGAGAATGATGCAGGCTAATAATTTGTTATTATATAAATACAGGAATTACGTTTTATTAGTAGGAACGTTTTATTTTAATCTAGATTTTCTAGAAGTTTATAGTTTCCTAGATTGTTTTAAGAGGAATCAGGGTTAATTCTGTTACCTTATATTTTATTTTCCTTTTTAGTATTTTTAGCATTTAGGAAGTTTCTCATATTGTTGATTGTTTTAGCGAGATTTCTTTTATTCTCTAGTATTCAAATTTGGGAATATCTCAAATCTTTTTCTTTTGGTAATTATGAGTAAATTAGCGATTTACTGGGATTCAGCTTCCTGTTTTGCTTTGCTGATTCTTTTTCAGTCTTAGGTTTTTAGTATATAATGGGTTTTAGGGTGGCATTAGAAAGGTGGTTGTTTATGATTATTAATGAAAAGTTGAGAGTATCGGTCTGATGTCTTGAAAATGAGCGTGCCTATCATGTGTGCTTCCATGTTTTTTGTGGTAATCTTTTGTGAGTTGTCAACTGTAACAGAACTTGTAAGTTGAAGTGGAATATATGGGGTCTGCAAGCATTTTTATCAGGACCCAGCTTTTAGGTTATTAACCTATGATTCTATTTCTCGTATATTGCATCTATATATCCTGTATGCTTTAATACGTTTACTCTTTCCCTCATTGAAACCAACTTTGAACATTTGTTTCTGACGTGCAGAGAAAGCTGATATTGAAATTTGTTCACAAGTATAGGGTGGGAATTTGGAGGCCTCGAGCTGACCTCGTGAAATCGTGAAGGCTCCATCGTGGAATTAATTTTTGGACTTAAAAACCAAGATACACAAAATTGCTGCCCAAAGTCATTTGCCATACCTCCTTACATTAATGTAAGTTTTTTTTATCTGCAATCAATTTAGTTCTGCTTTCATTCTGGCACAATCTGAATAAGGTGCTTCGCTAGGTGGGGAGGTTCAGTCCAAATTTCTTGTGGATTAATACTGATGGTGTATACTGAAACACCATATAGGGACCATTTCTATATCTTCAGATCTGAATTTGTTACATGAATGCCACGTCGTGTCAGCATATGTCTAGACAAAAAAGCTAGCAATCGTAGAACAGGAAAAAGGAAAAATTCCTCATTTCAACTCCTAATACCATAGCTACTGCTGTGCTCAGATGCAGCACAACCATGAGATAAGGACTCTTTTCAAGATGAGGACTCTGTACATGCATGTATAAATGTAGATATATGTGTCTACGTGTGTATATACATGCGAAGCTAACAATAAAGAAGTTAGCATGGCCAAAATCTTGCTACCTATCAGCTTACATGCATAAACATCTCTAGTTTTGTATGATCGTAATAGTTTTCCGATTCTGCTTTTCAAGACTGTTTGTTCTAGGCTACAAGCAGGAAAAGAGCATCAGTCTCTCGTGCATCATATATTAGACCCAACCAGAACAGAATATCGGTCTGATGTCTTGAAAATGAGCGTGCCTATCATGTGTGCTTCCATGTTTTTTGTGGTAATCTTTTGTGAGTTATCAACTGTAACAGAACTTGTAAGTTGAAGTGGAATATATGGGGTCTGCAAGCATTTTATCAGGACCCAGCTTTTAGGTTATTAACCTGTGATTCTATTTCTCGTATATTGCATCTATATATCCTGTATGCTTTAATACGTTTACTCTTTCCCTCATTGAAACCAACTTTGAACATTTGTTTCTGACGTGCAGAGAAAGCTGATATTGAAATTTGCTCACAAGTATAGGGTGGGACTTAGGAGGCCTCGAGCTGACCTCGTGAAATCGTGAAGTCTCCATAGTGGAATTCATTTTTGGACTTAGAAACCAAGATACACAAAATTGCTGCCCAAAGTCATTTGCCATACCTCCTTACATTAATGTAAGTTTTTTTTTGGGGGGGTGGGGGGGGACTTTTTATCTGCAATCAATTTACTGCTGCTTCCAACTGTGTCTATTTTGGGATCAATAAATGATATCTTTGGTTTATTCTGCATACACTTGGTTTAGTGATTTAACATCAGTACACTCGATGAAGCACGGATACTCTATTTTGACCTCCGTATCGCGTATCGGATACGCTCCCGATACGTATCGGATACGTTTTTTAGAGTATCCGTAATTTAAATTAAATTTTTATTATTCGGATACGTTTTGGATACGCTCCGATACGTTACCGATACGCTCCCGATACGTATCGGATACGTTTTTAGAGTATTCGGATACGTTTTTTAGGGTTTTTTTAGTTTTTTTTTTCTGTGCTCTAATGGTGAACTTGTCTAATGAAATTTTAGGAACTAAAAATTATATATATTAATTTATAATATATTTATTTTTATATTTTTATATTTAACGTATCCCCCAACGTATCGTATCCGACTTTTTGGAAAAATCGCGTATCCGCGTATCCGTATCGTATCCGTATCCGTGCTTCATAGAGTACACTCATTGTGCACCTTTTATTCATTCTGGCACAATCTGAATAAGGTGCTTCGCTAGGTGGGGAGGTTTAGTCCAAATTTCTTGTGGATTAATACTGATGGTGTATAATGAAACACCTTATAGGGACCATTTCTATATCTTCAGATCTGAATTTGTTAAATGAATGCCATGTCATGTCAGCATACGTCTAGACAAAAAAGCTAGCAATCGTAGAACAGGAAAAAGGAAAAATTCCTCATTTCAACTCCTAATACCATAGCTACTGCTGTGCTCAGATGCAGCACAACCATGAGATAAGGACTCTTTTCAAGATGAGGACTCTGTACATGCATGTATAAATGTAGATATATGTGTCTACGTGTGTATATACATGCGAAGCTAACAATAAAGAAGCTAGCATGGCCAAAATCTTGCTACCTATCAGCTGACATGCATAAACATCTCTAGTTTTGTATGATCGTAATAGTTTTCCGATTCTGCTTTTCAAGACTGTTTGTTCTAGGCTACAAGCAGGAAAAGAGCATTTCCAACCCATGGTTTCAAATAGAAATGCCAATTTTTTTTTGAAGGCTTATGTGGCATTTTGGCATCTTGAATTTGACATCAAGCCCAGCCTCTCCAACCCTTATGTCAAATTCTATTATTTTAGGGGGGAAATTTTAAAAGTTATGTAGGGAAATGTATTTTTTTTATTTTATAAGTAGGTGTATTGTTGGAGTTTTTCTAATTTCAGGATGAGAACATAATTATTCAAACCCACTCGAATTGGGACTTAATTAGGGTCTCCAAAATAGGATGGTCACTCTTTTTGAACAAAAGTAAATTTGGTAGAAGAAGGGGTTGCCTTCAAATTTGGCTGGAAGAGGAATGGCTTCAAATCCACGTGGATTTTAATCAAAGAATGGCATATGGGTTGGATTACAAATGTCTACCTTTAAATTAATGTGAAACTACATTTACTGATGTCGATTGAGCTATTTTTTTACGGGAAAGTCATAAAGATATTTTCGCAATAATGAGCGGTTTGAATTAACTTTATCGGACACAAAATGCCCGATAAAGCTATGAATTAACTTTATCCCAAAAAAAAAAAAAAATCAACAAATCTATTGAGTGTTTCACTATGCCAAACGGGACTTTAGCAAACAAACTTAAAAAATCCCCAAGCCCAAACGAGAGCCGGATCTGGGGTTTCCAAATCCGGACTCCTGACGACGACTGCGGTGGGTGACTCCGGCGACTTGCTCCAGCGTTCTTTGTTTTCCTGCCCTCTTTGTTATTTATTTATTTATTTATTTTTCTATTGTTTGTTTTGTAGACGGTTTTGGCCGGCCGTTTGTTTTGTAGGCGATTTTGCGGTCGTTAGTTTTGTAGGTGTGGCCGGTGGTTTTCGTGGCCGTGGTTTTTGTTTGCCGGTTTTGGCCGGCGGTTTTGTTTAATAAAATTTGCCACTTGCCAGCCATGCGTAGTTAACTCTTTACCTACAAAAAACAAATAGTAAAGTTGCCACTTGTTAGCCATGCATAGTTAACTCTTGTTCTTGTCTACGAGTACAAATTGGTTGGTTAAAGTCAGGCACACTCACTTTGTCGCTTCTGTTCGTCGTTCCAGGTGCACCACTAAACAACAGAATTACGCATTAAGAATTGTTTTCTTGACTTTTGTCAGTTTGTTCATTCAATTTTATTTTATTTTTCATTTGAATTGCAAATAAACGGAGACCAGCCGAACTGAGTTTTGTAGTGCTTGAGCTCGGCTCGTTAACTAAACGAGCCTATACTCAGCTCGATTGTAAACGAGCGGAGCCTGGTTA